>CBVK0103825537.1:0-14882 GCA_900067695.1 Picea abies
TAAGCAACACAAGTTAAATATCTCTATTAAAGCATATATTATTAATCAAATAATTCAAGAAATATGTAATTCTGTATTTGCACATTTTGCTTTTCCAACAAACTAACACACTGCCTCTTGTGCAACACATCATATAGGCCACATCAAAGCAATCGCCCTTTCATAACAATAAAACCGCTTTGAAACATTACCAAACCCCAGAGTACAGAAGACAAATTATAGACAAAAAGACATTTCCATGAATACAGAAATGCCTTTCAATAAATTAGTTGGACATGAACCAAAATCTGGATATCAATCAAAGAACATATTCAATATTCAGTTTCTGGATATCAATTTATCTAAATCTGGCTGATGCACAAAAATGCTAGCAGTGCCAATTTTTAAATTCACTAACCAAATCCAGGATTTAAGCTACACATATTAAATCTATTCAAGCATATATTAATATATTATAAATAAAAATAATTCAAGAAAAATGTAATTCTGTATATGTACAGGTTTGCTTTTCCAACACATGCTACTAACACATGGCTCTTTCTGTAACACATCTTATGGACCCTGCTGAAGCAATTGCCTTTGCATAGTAATAGAACCACTTGGAAACTTCACCAAACCCCAGAGGACAGAACACAAATTATAGACAAAAGGGCAGTTCCATGAACAACAAAGTGCCTTTTCAACAAATTAATCAGATGTAAACCAAAATCTGTGTTGCGGCTGTCGCAGTTGTAGGTTAATTCAATATTCAGTTTCTGGATACCAATTTTAGGAAGGCTTTCAGGTAAAATCCAACTCTGGCTGATGCACAAAAATACTAGCAGTGCTAGCTTTTAAGCTCTCTAACCACATCCAGGCACAGTAAGTAACACATGTTAAATATGTCTATTCAAGCATACATTATAAATCAAAAATTACTTAAGTGTTAAAGATTCTATCAGAACATCACTTTAAAACTCTTGGATCAATCTCATGTGTGAGAAATTCGTTATTAATAAATATGCACTATTAATCAGTGTAAACAGAAAAACGAAAGAAAAGAGGGTATACCTTTGCAACTGCCCAAAACTGAGCAAAATCAGCTACCCGCAGATTGCGGTCATCCACTAAGATGAGGCACACATGCCAGCAACAAAAGGGTCAATTGTCCGAGCAGCACTGCATCTTTGGTTAGTGAAAATGAAAGTAGCGTGTAGGGACTACATCCTTCTAACACTGATACTGATATTAGACTAGAAACTTAGCACACGTTTGGTGTAAAACATCATAGATGGGGAACACTCAATTATCTAGCTATCTTCCTTCGGCTCCCTTTCTCACAAAACAATTACTCAAAGATTGTCACATCAAGGGTTTATAAGAACACTCTTCTCCCATTCCTTCCCATAAACTTGATATAAAATACAAAATAATAAAAAGAATACATCTCAAGTGGAAAGGATATAAGAAAACTAAATTTGAATACAGCATGATTCATAAATCAATCAATCACGTAGAGGAGGTAATTAGACTGTCAAAGACTAACATTTAGGTCAAAACAGATATCAGGTTGTATCAACAAGGGTTTCAAAATATTAAGCATATATCAAATATCTGAAACAATAAACATGTCTGGCAATTTTGAGGAGAAAATATGAGATATTGCAAATTGCAGCTTTAATCAATATCACTTATTTCATGACCTTTGCCTTGGTGTATAGAGAAGCTAATCCATATATAGATCCATACCAATTATAAAGGTGAAAATCCCCTCTTCTAGAGTCTTCTTGAATGCTTTCAACATGCTTGCTCTGTAAGCCTGATATACAAAAATTCTGTTAGTTTGTCACTGTAGATTTCAATCATGAAGTATCAACAACAAAATCTGCCAATTAAAATCAATTAAATGAAAAGGAAAATAACAAACCTCTCTAGTATCAACCAATATTTTACACAAAATAGCAGATCCAGGTTACTAAACCGAAGACTGCTAAAGAGAATTCACTGTTGACAAACATCTTTTACAAGCTCTAAAACATTCACAGTAACATCATTACCACTCACAGTTAGGAAATTATTCACATCTCTTTAAAGATACTTTAAAAGGGGAAGAAAAATATGTATGGACTAATGTTACCAGAAACGGGAAACAGAATGGGAAACATGGGACCAAAAAGTTTCTGTTGAAACATGGTCCACCCGCCTCCATTGGCATATTATTAATATAAGAAATCCATATAAGAGACAGTTCCAAGGCCCAAAAGACAACGCATTAATTTTGTACAATATGAATGAAGTTAAAGTCATATTTCAAATCACAATGGATTATAAAACCTGAAGTCACATCATAATTCAGCTCAAAGTCTAAAAATCAATGTAAAGCAACTCAGAATCACATCATGATATATTCTATTGTTAAATTATGAGCTTGATTCAATACTGTAAGTTTCTTTTACTTCTGACTGTACTTTTAACTTAGATTCTTAATGCATAATCAAAACTGAACAGTAAAAACCATAGAGAATAACCAGCATGCATTTTCACACCATACGTACCCTAGGGAAACCCTATACAGGGAAAAAAAACCCAGCAAACAAACTTCCTTTATTGCAAAGATAATGTATGACCACTTACAACATAACCACCATGAAAACTATGCTCTTAAAGAGCTTGCCAATGACTCTAACCTGACTGTAGACTACTGAGAGACTATGCTGTTATAAGCTCCTGTCATAGACCAGCATTGAAGGTGTAACTCACTGCCTTCTTGGACTGATATGCTGCCCTTTAATGGACTGATACTGCTGCCTGTTATTGGACTGTTACACAGCCCTAAAGTGGACTCATATTGTTCCCTGTTGTGGACTGTTATAGCAGCCTCCTGTGTACTGATATTCGCTGCCTATATGGATTGTTATAGCAGCCTCCTGTGGATTGATATTAGCTGCTGTTATGGACTGTTATAAGCCTCTTTTATGGACTGATATACACCGCACTGTGGGTGTATTTTGCTGCCCTCTAACAGAAATATTTGCTGTCTGCTAACTGATATATATGCATCCTGCTAACTGATATATATGTGCAGCCTGCTAACAGAGATATATACCAGCACTGATAAAATACTGGCTGCCTTTCACCCTCACACTGCATAACCTGTGTGAAGAATGAGGGGTCGACCTCTGCTTAAAAAGGAGTGGAGAGGAGAAGGAGAGGGCTCGAATTAGAAACTTGTTTGCATGCTTGACATAACACAACTTTACACTTTAGTTCGAATTTAGAACTAGACTTGAGACTTTAGTTACAACTTGCCCTTGACTTGACAATGCATGTGAACTAACTCTGCATGCACATGTCATGCATGTCATGAGAGGGCTCGAATTAGAAACTTGTTTGCATGCTTGACATAACTCAACTTTACACTTTAGTTCGAATTTAGAACTAGACTTGAGACTTTAGTTACAACTCGCCCTTGACTTGACAATGCATGTGAACTAAGTCAGCATGCACATGTCATGCATGTCATGAGAGTGAACTAACTCAGCATGCACATTTCAAATGCGAGTCTGCCCCAGTCTCTACTGCAATGAGTACTGAGCTCAAACCCACCTAGAGTCTTGGCACTCATCAGACTCACTGGGACTCACGAGTCTCTTCCTAAACTCACGAGTCCAATTCAGCACATGAAAAATGGGGCCCAACATGGAAATTTGATGGTCAAAACAGGTTTTGGATGAAAAAAGGCAGGAACAGAACCTAAAACCCTACACTTGATCTTAAATAGAAACCCCCACCCATTTCACTCTCATCATTTCATTCTCTCATTTGCTGTAGATGTGACTGTGCATAGCAATTTTATTCACTGAGTGTGTTTGACAGTTTGTGACGAAGGCCGGGTTCATCGTCGTCGTGTTTTATTGGTTGCGTTTTCACTGTGTCGAGGACTCGAGGAAGCTGCGTTATTGGAGGTCGAGGACTCGAGGAAGCTGCGTTATTGGAGAGTTTTAACAAAAAGAAGAGGAAGGAGGCAGATATGGCAGTGAGAAATTTTTCGTACCATGACACATCATTTTACATTGCAAAGTCTCCTTTTGACCAGCCCATTGTAGATGCTTTTGTAGGCACTCAGCCCAGATGCAAAGCCCCCTCTTATAGTGCACTTAGGGAGGAAAAGCTAGATGAAGAGTTAGAGTGTGTCAAAGCATAGTTGGAAAACCTTGAAAGTTCATGAGAAAGTACCAGTTGCACTGTTATGTCAGATGGGAGGACAGATCAAAGGAATAGAACAATCCTCAATTTTCTTGTGGCATCCCCTGAAGGAACCATGTTTCCTAAAATCCATCGATGCATCCTCACATGTAAGGAATGCAAATCCGATAGATTCAATGTTAGGAAGTTGGGGTAAAATGTGTTGTCCAAAATTATGTGGCAACTGGAAAATGCTATGTGAAAAAGATCCTACTAATTTTTGGACCTCGTGTATTGTCCATTATATAAATCTAATTCTGGAGGACATAGTGAAGTTGGATTGGGTGCATGCTATTGTTCATGAATGAAAACAAATAACCAAGTACATTTATTATCATGCTTGGGTGTTGAGCCTTATGAGACCATTCACAAAGGTCAAGCTCATTCGCCCAACTGTCACATGCTTTTCAACAAACTCTCTCACTCCAAAGCCTTTTGAACAAGACAGATGGATGTTATAAGAAATGGTTATATTGGAAAGACAGCATAAAACCAAATGCAATAGCTGTTAAATTGTCTCTCTTTAGAGATGATTTATGAGGATCTAGCACTGAGGTCGTTAACATGACTAAGCCTCCTGTGGAAGTGTTGAGGATCATGGATGGAGACAAACCACCAATGGAATACATTTATGAGGTCATGGATAGGACCATAGAGGCCATTAAGACTTTGTACAAGGGGGATTCATCTAAATATCTCCCCTTAAGGGCAATTATTGATTCCAGGTGGGACAGAGAGCTACATTCACAGCTGCATGCAATGGGACCATATTCTATAATGAGGGATCTAAAATTCAAAAAGATATCGAGATGATGAGGTATGATGATTTCCATTGAGGATGTACCCAGAGCAAGACATTCAAGAGAAGATCAATATGCGGTGATATTTATAAAAGGATTCAGCTGGTATGTTTGGATTTAATTCAACCCAATGTCTCAGAGACAAGAAAATAACCGATAGAATCAATTTGTAAATTTTTACATTATAATTTCCTAGTTTACTTTTTCAAGTTTAGCATTGCAAAACTTGTAATCTTTGTTTTTTTAATAACAGCCCATTAGTGGATAGATTGTAGCTCTGAGACACCACAACTACAAGAATTTGTCATCAGAATTTTGAGTCAATCATGCAGCTCTATAGGTTGTGAGCACAACTGGTCAGTATTTGAATGCAACCACAGCAAGAAGTGCAAACAGGTTGGAGCATGAGTGGCTGGGTCTTCATTTACACCTTCGACTGCCCATGAAACAATTGGAACCAAAGGATATGGATTCTTGGAGGATGATTCTCCTACTGATGATTTGAGTTGGCTTGACGCAGAGACTGAGGATCTCTCTGGTGTGCCATTATCTCAATTGCAAACACCTAATACACCTACATCAGGATTGCAGCTTCAGTTTAGAAATGTTGGCACTAGCTCTTCGAGGGCCTATTTTAGACATCCTCGTAATCATGCATGAGACTTGAGATTGGACTTGGAGATATTGTCTATATTCTATCTTGAATTCTAATTATGTTATGAATTATGAAGCTCTATATTCTATCTTGAATTCCAATTATGTTATGAATTATGAAGCTAACTGTTTAATAATAATTGTTGAACTTGGTACTATTTGTCAATTTGATTATGGAATCATGGATTGGAACCTATTTGATTTATTTTCCAACTTTCAGTTTACTGTCATGAAAACAAATATAGAGTATCAAATGTTGTGTTATTGTATTTTATGAGATGATCTTATGAATATGTGCATAGACTATTGTTTTATAACTATATGTATTCGAAATGTCATTAATATATTTTTCAGCAAGAAATATAAAATATTTTGATTTTTTTTCTATTTGCCGAGTTTCGCAGAGTCTTGAACCAAGTTTTCCCAAGTCACTGAGACTTTCCAAGCCCCAGGACAGCCAATTCTTTCTCAAATCCAAGTATGACAACTTTGGATGAGAACATCCAGAAAAATGATATAACCAAGAACTGCTCTAGATGTTTAAGGTGAACACTATTGTTTGAGAAATTGGAGAAAACATCTCAATAAAAGATGAAAATTAAGCAAAAGAAACTCCTACTTAATTCCAAAAGTGACTTGGAAGTTCAACCATAATTTTTAAAAATAAATGAACACCAAAGTCAAAGATGGAAAGCAAATTTAATTTTAAGTAGAGAATATCATGGCTAAAGAATTAAAACATACCATAGGAACCAAAGAAGTATCAAACAACACGATGCCACACATATAAAGGAAAACAGTACAACTAGAGCACAAATAAAAATAGGGTACAATCAACACCATACAATCTTTAAAACAGTATCCAAAACAAAGATATTCATATCACATTAGACATGTGGCATAAAAGAGAAAACAAAACAGTAACAAGATTATTAATGAATATGCCCAGATATCCAGCAGAACATAACACAGCAGAAGGCTTCTTAAGACGCATGAGAACCCAGCTGAAATCAGCCCATTCATTAACCAGACAACTTAAAAACATTAAAACTAAGTACCGTGCATACTTTGGCACATTACATACAATGAAACAAAGAAATGTGTGATACGAAAATCCAAAACAGATTTTTAGAAAAGATTCCTAACCACAGTGAATTCTAACAATAAAGACTAGACAATCAAATGTAAACTTTTTCCAGAACAAAGTCAACAAAGGAACACTCTAAAAATTATTTTCTCTGCAAGGAACAAAGATATCACAAAAAGCACTGACATCCAATATGGAAGCCAAACAGGCAGCATTTTGTCAAAACTTACCAACAAGAAAAGCAATAAAAAAAATTTCCATTGAGTAAACACACAACAGTAAGGATTAAGATTTAATCGCATGACCAAAACCGGTAAGTTTTATGTTAAATCTAGCTCCTGGCCCTACCTTACACAACCGTGTAAATTTTTTGGTGCACGTAGTGAAAGCAAAGGGCAACTAAAGAAGAAATTGAGAGAAGAATACAGATGATCATCAACAGCGTCTTGGTTAGATATGGTAGAGTGAGGGTGTTTCATACCCCTCACCAAGGTTCAAGCCTCGCAGACACATGTTTCACCCATCATGGACTTGTCCATGCAAGTGAGCTGTTTCATGTGGTTGGAGCCAGGTGCAAGTGCCGGGCAAATTTGGCACAATAGAGTCCCCCCACCCGTGCATTATCAGCCAAAGGGATCTTCTGAGTATCTTGTGAGTCGACTACATTCCATTGTAATACACCCAGAATGGGGAAGGGCATGTTTCCCATACAGTGCTAACTGGAAGCAGCTTGTCAAACAAAAATGAATAATGATGATTGGGATGCCAGTAGCATCCTTGAATACATCCCGCAACAGAGACTGCAGCGAAGTGGCATACGTTGATGGCACCAGCCAGCCTTCAACCAGCAATCAGGGAATTAGTATGCAAACCAGTAAGTGTGTGAAAGTACTGGAGAGAGTAAGCTCACCAATCTGAAGAACCATGTCCTCATGCTCAGTGTGTCTCTTGACATCCTATATGATCAACACGCAGAGATCCTGCAATTCGAGAAAGTCCTCTCAGCTCAAGGATGACTGTGCTTGAAGCTTTATCTGTTTTTTGGTGCCCTCACCTCAACTCAGTTATGGCTCTCACTTCAAGCCTATGTAGGCATACAAATGCTTTTTTTGGATCCTATGCATGAGCATGGCAAACAATTTTACAAGTAATTTTTTGATTAACAGGCAGTTATGCCTCGCCAGTGTCAATGTCTTTTTTGTATGGGGATTGGGTTTGCTTTCAGTTAGTCTTATCATCCCCCTGTTTGTACTATCCATAATTATCTGCCATTAATGTAAGTTTTATTCTTAACTATCAAGAAAATGGATGACAAACACCAAACCAATGTCACTGAACACGAGGGCTAGACTTGGTATGGAAAGGGCAAGAGCATAGAAGAATAAAGAATGGAATCAGAAGGAAAGTGGGACATAAAAAACAGAAAAGACCTTATACACATCTACATTTTATGTACAGGCCGAATGAAGAATAGACCTGAACTTGATGCTGTCAGATTAACATATTTAGTAAAAAAAAGTGAGACTCATGAAAATTCCAGCAAGTGTACACCAGAAAGGCAGCATCAAATAGATTCCATGGATAGCATTCACAAACATTGTACTTCAAGAGCTCACAAGATAAGATAAGCCAAGCTTCTTCAGGACATAGCCAAGCTTACTGTGCATCAGTAGTAAGACTGATTTATCCCTTCTGATACTAATTGCTAACTCCAAAACTTAAAAGCCATAAATTTTAACAATTCAGCTGCAGCTAACAGAACAAACAACCATCCTGATCCAATAACATTAGGCTCAGACATAAAAAAATTCAGAGATGGTAATAAATGTCCCGATGCTTCAACAAAGATAAACTTGAGCAAATAGAAAAGAAATACAATGCTACTGCTAGCATCCTGGATATAATTAAAATAATATTATATCTACAAAAGAACCGCACTAGACATGCCATACATTAAAAGAAAGTGACAACATATGAAAATGAAATTAGAACAACCAATGCTGAACACGAAGCAGTCACATAATAAATTTATGAACTTGGTAAAAAAATGATAATGGCATTGTCTCACCTCCTCCGTTTCAGGTTCATAACAATATTCCATCACCTTTTTGGTAACTCGCTTCTTGCTTCTCAGCAATGAACTCAATGCATTCCCAGTCTCACTGTCCTCGACCTTCAAACAAGATGTTCATATGGTATATAACATGTCAAACATTACTTGAATTTTTATTTGCTGGCATATGTCAAATATGATGTTTTAAAATACATTCCACATGCAATCCCCATGCACAAAACAGATTAGCTAAACATTCCAAATAAATATGCTGTTTTTATCGAACCTTTTCTACTTCTGTCATAAAATAGTCATCCATTGAATGAATTCTAGGAGCACTGCCACCATTCGTGACCTCAATATCACGCAATGCCTTTGCCAGATAACTCTTCCCACTTCCTATAAATACAGACACAGGATAACAAACAGGCAATTTCATTCATCATAGCAATAAGTTCATCTGTGATCGAAAACATCTCATCGTTATATTTATCTAAGAATCTCCTTGAGCCATATCACTATGCTTCTAAGTTTCGGTAAGAAAAAGTAATTGAGATTAAAACTAAAACAGTTTACAGTCCTAATTGGCACGCATGAACATGGAAAAGTATATTGACAACTATGATATAACTGGTAACTTGGTAAGTAACAAATTACATTGATTGTCACTTAACAATGCCACCATAAATCCCTTTTATTGTTAAGATTACCTTTCACAATTACCACTTGCCATGGTATGCATGAACATGGAAAAGTATATTGGCAACTATGATATAAATGGTAACTTGGTAAATTACAAGTTACATTGATTTTCACTTAACAATGACACCATAAATCCCTATTATTGTTAAGATCATCTTTCTCAATTACCACTTACCATGGCATACTCTTAGTTCAAGAGGAAATTTGATTTTCACTCAACAATGCCACCATAAATCCCTATTAATTTTAAGATCACCTTTTGCAATCACCACTTCCCATGGCATACTCTTAGTTCAAGGAACAATGTTGACCAACTGTGAACATGCATACATATCATCTTGCATGCCACTATTTTTTGTACCTCAATACTGTTAGATTGGATCCCACAAGAGACAATGACTTGATCACAAGAAATGAACCCCACAATTAAGAAGTTATAACTTAATAAGTTTTCCTTCAACCACTCTTAAGTTCTTGACAGCTTAAATGCAAATATACCTTGTATACTAGAACTCATAGCCCATAGATAAAGGGACATTGTTCCAACATCAGGAACAACAAGAAGTGGAGTGAAAATATAACGATCCTGGATCAGATTCAAATATCTCCCAATAGTTCAATACCTAATTAGTAACTAAAAGTCCGATTCTTGACCAATGGATGCAAAATCCTTGGAAATCAAGGATGCAAGAATGGGTAGGAATGAGACTAGATATTAATGAAAATACCCAACCATAAGGTATCATATTAGATATCTAAAAACATGAATATACTCCTTTGGAATAGATCAAGTTCTTGAATTTTTTCATCAACATCTTCTATCATTCTCCCACCCATCATGGGTGGAAGACCAAAGGATCAAACAATCAATACAATCAATTCTAATTCATTCACATATTATTGTCCATATAGTCTATGGTTTATTACAAAATTCATTCAATGAAATGTTACTCAAATGCCTATTGATAATACTTGACATGAATAAAATATGAGAGAATGTGGTCAATCTTGAACTACCCATTTCAAATCCTAGTCTATACTCATATTATAGAATGAATATCTTGATGATCTTTATCCATCATCCATTGTTGAATGGTTAAAGCGCCTAACTCATAATTAGCGAACTTGTGGGTTCAATTCCTGTTGGATGCAAGGGAACTCCACATATCCATTATTTATGCAATGGGAAGTAGGATGGGGAATAACAACAAACATTTGAAGAATACCAAACCTTTCATTCTATTGAAAGGGAAAGGCTTGGTATTGTTCAGTTAAGCAATACACAATAACAATCCATCAGAGTTTTCTCTGCCTACAGAAACATATCCATTATTTATGGAATGGGAAAAAAGTATAGGGAATAAAAACAAACACTTGAAGAATACCAAACAATTGAAGAATACCAACCCCTTCATTATAATGAAAGGGAAAGGCTTGGTATTGTTCAGTTAAGCGATACACAATAACAATCCATCAGAGTATTATCAGCTTATGGAAATAGATTCAACAACGGCTACATCCAGAGGAAAGTTGTGAGCATTAAGTCCATGCATAACTTCCATTCCTAACCTATGATATATCTGTAAAATTTAATTGGTATGTGATTCGATATAATAGCTACATGCATTATGGGGAAAAAAAGGAAGAAAAAATGGAAAAAATGAAAGGAGGGAGAAAAATTTATGGATGAGGTGAAATATCCAGTACTTATGAATAAAATTGTTCTTCTAATAGAAAGGACTCATTATACTATTAAAGTCGATTCGCAATTGAACAAAACATAGATTAAAATTTGGATTGAGCATTTCTTTGATGTTAAAGTAATAGCTATGAATAGTTATCGCCTCCCTAAAACAGGAGGAAAGAGAGGGTCAATGATAGGACATCCAATAAGTTGTAAATGTATGATTATTACACTTAAAAGCGGTGACTCTATTCCATTTTTTTAGAACAATAAGATTTTAAAATTGAAACTAAATGGCCATCCATTCATATAGAACTTTAACTCTGGAAACACACAATAGATCCATATCAAATTTTGATGGAAGAGTACAGTTTGAGCCACGGAAGAAATCGATCCCTGGACAACATAAATGTGGGAAAGGTCATAACGGAAGAGGAACTATTACCATAAGGAACAGGGAAGGGGGTCACAAGCATCTATATCGTCAAATTGATTCTTGATGGGATAAGGAATAAATATCGAGAAAAATTGTAACCATGGAATACAACCCTAATAGATATGCATACATTTGCAAGGTGCACTACAAGAATGGTGATAAGATGTATATTCTGCATTCTAAAGGGGTCATGATTGGAGATACTATTCTTTCTGATCCAAAAGCTCCTATATAAATAGGAAATGCCCCACCTCCGAGTGCATTTCAAAATATTAATTCACATTATCGAAAGAAACTGGTTGGGTTTATAGATAAAAATGAGAAAGTACACAGTTCAAAAGGACAAAATGCCTAAAATATATGCTCACTACTCAATAATCATACTAAATATCCTCAAGGCTGATACAATGATACATAAATATTAGATTCATGAAATAAAATCTTCAGTTTTGAGGCTATCCAAATATACATTTAAAAGGAAAAAACAACTATGTAAAAAACATATCAGACATTAAAAAATAGGGAAAAAAAAGTAGACAAGGCCAAAACAGAAAATGAAATCAGCATATTCACCTGGAAGACCTCGAAGAATGATGACAAACCGATCGGGACGAGTTGCTCGGTGTGGCTGTCTAAAAATATTAATAGCATCAACTACCTTTGGCTTGTCTTCTTGAACCTGCTTGGGTGGGAAAAGCTGGCCTGCTTCAACAAACTGTTTAAACGGTGGCATGTGATGCATTACATGAGATCCCTGCAGATAAAATAACCAAGGAAATGGCCATCAACTACTTTGACATTGATACAATGCAAAGGTGTGAATAAGATTCCACTCTGGATATTCAAACTTTGTTCAAGATAGCAGTGGTCAATAAATAATAAACTTATAATGAATGAAAACAAATTACATTGTAATAAACAATCTCGTGTGGCATGTTATTGAGTTTATTTAATCGATTCCCACACAATAATTAATAAAGTTGAACGATTGTGCAGCAAGTGGGTGTAATCAATCAAACACTCGACTTCTTCCTCGAATGAATGGGCTTGAAGTGAAACTGAAAAGAGTGAGAACAGCAAAAATGGCAAAGATGCAAAGAACAGACAAAGGAAATGAAGGCAGCCAGAATGTTCTGTGACAGAACCTAAGTCACATGGTTCGAGTTCGAGTTCGGGTTCGACAACGATTAGGTTCGATTCGGGTTCGAATTTTCCAATAAGGTTCGGCTATACATATTGAACCCTAATAAAACCTAATCCCAAACCTCAATAAAATTCTCCCTAGAATTCGTCCTAAGGTTCGAATTCAGGCACGCATTCAAGTTCGTTCAGGTTCAGCATTAGGTTCAGCAAACCTTGAGGTTCGTTGAATTTTGAACCTCGGGCTTTAGGTTCGACAAACCCTGTGACTTAGGACAGAACACAGCAGTATGACCAGAACCCACCTTTTTGCTTCTCCAAAAATTAGACAGCCAAGCCTCAGCTTTACTGTCTAGTGTTTATCAGAAGACAGCATATATCTATGCAGGATCATAGCAATATGTTTTCATTCTATAATCTAAGATACACAAACTATAAGTTCTGAGATACATAAAAATAAGGTTCTGGCCAAATCAGCACCAAATCCTTTACAATAGAAGGCTGCCAGACAAGGTATTCTTCAGCTCCAATCCAGCCTCCAGACAGTCCAAATGAGAAGTTGATTGAGGTAAGAAAGGTGAGAAGTCTATTTGTAAGACAGAATTAGCATTTAGGTAGGTTAGGGTTTCTGTTTTTTTGTTTTTTTCCCAATCCTAGGCCTCACCAGCAGGCTGAAACATCACATGATGCAGACTAGGCCAAGTCACTCGTTTTGGGTCTGACTCAGCCAGGTTAGACACTAACTCAGATGTGAGTCATGACTTAGACCACTTTTTCCCAAAACTAGTCTGACTCATAGTTTTTAAACTTGAACTCGGACATCGACTCGGCCACATATCAACTCGGAATTGACTTGGACTCAGATTGACTCAAACCAATCTGATTTCAATGACTCGGTTCACTAAAATAATACATTAAATAATTAAATTTTAATGAAAAAAATTATTTTAAAGCCTTCAAACCATGATTCCAAACCATTAGAGACAAAATATGCAAAGTTTGCTCATCTATATACCATGTAAGGGTGTATATATCAAAATGGCACCGAGTGCAATACATATCACAACAAAATACATAATCAGTGAGGTTCTAAACGACCTCTAGAGTCCATAAAACATGCTACAACTACAAGGTACTGGTGTACTACATGTTCATATTATCAGAGTTTTTGTGTAGGCAAAATTATTGTTCAGGGCTTACTGTTTTGAGAGTAGTTTTAGTTACAATTCATAGTAGTTTAGGGTTTCAATTTTCCGAGTGCTAATCTGTATGCCATTTGTTAGTTTTAGGGTAAAAATGAAAACAGTAGTCACTTTTTAAATTCAATGCTAAATCAACATAGATCTGTAGCTTAGAGCATAAGAAAGATAGATCTATAACATACAGTAGCAGCAGAACTCAGATCACATAAAATATCACAGATCTAACAAATGTACTATAAGCTAAGAATAGATGACAATGGATCAATATGATTGAACCAGTTTTCAGATCCAAAGAATCTGCCTAAATATTCCACAGCATATACATCTTTAGATCCACATCATTCAAACTAGATTAGATCAGTCCTGAAGCAAATTAAAATTCAGATAGGTGAAGCACATACCTGGTACAGCAACCTACCAGTGAAGATGTCACAATAATCACAAAAGGAGTAGATCCGGTTGATATGCTCAGACAAGGTTCAGTTCATGGATCAACAATAGATCTTTTGTGCCAAGGATTGAAGGAACTTTAATGCCACCAAGATTAAACGCCACAGGGATCAACACAAAGAAAACCCAAACCCTTCCAGCAAAACCTTACCCAAGAAACCCTCTAAACTGCAAAGCACAGGACTGTAGGCAAACCCTTAAGGTGACAGTGAAAGGGCGGATCTGTTTAGCAAGCTGTACCTCACATGAACTACCCTAGCTAGAGGGTCACACAGCAGACCAAAGGAGGTACCAGAAATCAGATCACCCACGGCACTACAGTCATGGCAGCCACGCAGGAAAGGTAGCAACACTACCACACGGTAGAACCCCTACAGCAAACACAAGGCAGCCACATCAAAAAGCACGGCAGCTACAGGAAGGACACAGCAGGAGGAGGCCGCGGCTGAA
>CBVK0103825555.1:0-10421 GCA_900067695.1 Picea abies
ATTCTTATTGCATGGGGTTTTATCATTTTTCTTTTCATACCCTCTTTTATTCTTTTCTATTTTTTATTCTTTTTCCTTTTTCTTTTTCTTTTCTTTCTTTTCTTTTTCTTTCTTTTTCTTTTTCTTTCTTTTGTAAATCATTTGCAGAATAAAATATCATTTACAACAAAAATACAAATAGAGGGAAAATTCTAGTCACTAGTTGATACTATGAAACATAGGTTTATAAGAGTCGCTCCACCTGGGGATGGTTCTCTCCTTGTGAGGTGCCAAGAACTTGCTACCTGATGTTTTGAAAAATCTTCTCCAGTGCTTCTTCTGCAACTTGATTTGTTTTATTTTGAAAAAATGGTGGCACTAGTCAATGGCTTAGGTCCTTCTCTTTGGGCTTCAACCATCTGATCAAAAACACCCACACATAACATGAAATTAAAAATGGTCTATACAATGAGGTGGATGGTTACAAATCTTTATTCTAGTGGAACATAATTCTTGAGCATCCTACCATTGATAGGTCCCCCTGGCAGATCTACTCCTTCACTGTCTTTTAGTAAGAATGTGTTGTTCCCTCTATAAGCCTGGATGATGTAAGGGCCTTTCCACAAATTGTCGAATTTCCCATGCTTTCCCTTGTCTTCATTTCTAGAATCCCATTTCAGTACTATGTCACCTAATTCAAAATAATCTTCCATGGTTCTCCTTTCATAAATCTTTTTGATGCTCTCTTGGATTACCTGTGTTTGGTTATACACTTCTTCTCTGGACTGTTGTATTTAGATCATCTGATTTATTCTCCTTTGGGTATCATTAGGCTCTGCCTATACTTCTTGCAACAATTTCATAACAGGAACCCCCAAAGAAGTGGGGAAAACTGCATCAGTGCCATATACCAACTGATACGGGGACATACCAATTGATCTTTTTGTGGTTAACATGTCAGCCCAAAGTGCATGGACCAACTCGTTGTGCCAATATTTCTTATTTTCCTGCAACGTATTCTTAATGATATTTACCAAAATTTTATTAGAGGACTCAACCAGCCCATTTCCCTAAGGGTAATATGATGTGGAGTGTCCCAAAGTAATCTGGTACTTGCTACAAAATTATATGATCTTTTTTTATCTGAAGGATATTGTATTATTGGTTATAATATTTCTAGGGAAACCAAAATGAGACAGAATAATAGTTTCCAAGAATTTAATAATGACAGAGTTGGTGGCTTGCCTGCAAGGTACAACTTCAATCCACTTTGTGAAATAGTCTGTAGCTGTGAGGATCCACTTATACTAGCCTGAAGAGGGTGGTTGAATCTAGCCAATAAAATCTAAACCCCATTGTTGGAATGGAGCTTCAACCGAAATAGGTTTCTGGGGCAAAGGTTGTTACCTTTTTATGCACATCTGCAAACAAGGTGGGCCAATAAAAACCATCTATGAGGATATTGTTTGCAGTAGTCTTCCAACTTATATGCCCGCCACAATATCCTTCATGGAAATCCTCCAATGCCTTGTCATCTTCATCCTTTAATAAACAATTAAGTAAAATTCCTCCAGCATCTTTTCAATAAAGGTTTCCATATAGAATACAATATTTCAATGCTTTTAGTTTTAAGAATCTAGCTTTAGTCTTAGTTAGACCAGGAGGAGATTGTAAATTCTGCAAGACAAAGATGAGGTCTATGTACCATGGAGAATTTGAGAACACCTCTTTTACATATGGAGTCACCTGGTCTCCCTGTTCATCAACTGGAGCTAAGAAGTTTATATCTAAAGCATGAAAATTGGATTCAACCATCAATCTGGCCAAACCCTGACCCTTGATTAGTTTAGTTGGTTTGATTTCTATATCGTATTCTAGAATCACAACAATCCACTTCCCTCTCCTACCATCAGGGTTATCATGAGTCAAAATATCCTTCACCACTGTATTTGGAACATAAGCGATAGTATGAGAATGGAGAATGTAAACTCTAAAATCTTTTATTGCTTTAACCAGGGAAAAATCTTGTTACTCCATTATGTTGTAGTTCAGTGCAACATCTCTCAAAGACTTGCTGAAAAAGGATATGGAATTCTCACGCCCTTCACTATTTTTCTACAATAGTACTGCTACAATGGTGTGTTTAGATGCAAAAGAGAATAAATATAAATCCTTAGTGTAATCTGGACTAATCAATACAGGGGCTTATGCAAGCGTATGTTTTACTTTCTCAAAGGACTGTTTAGATTCGTTGTTCCACTTTATTTTTGTATCCTTTTTAAGCATATTTGTAATGTTCCCGAGGAGTTCTTCCAAATTGGGTATGAATGTTCTCAGAAAAATTATTTTACCAATGAATGATTGTAATTCCTTAAGGTTCATAGGGTGATATAACTTTTGGATTTCCACAATTATGTTGGGGTCTATCTTGATTCCATCTTTAAACATTATATTCCCTATAAGTTTGACTTCTTCTTAACCAAAAATACATTTCTTAGGATTTAATGAGATCCCAAACTTTCTCCACTTTTCAAACACTCATATGAGGTGTTGTAAGTGTTCCTCATCTGATTTTGAGTAGATGGTAACATCATCCAAATATATGACTATAAACCTACCCAAATCATCCACAAAGGAAATGTCCATTGATATTTGGAAAGTGGCACCAACATTAATCAAACCAAAGGGCATTTTCACATACATGAAAGTTCCCCAGGGTGTGGTGAAAGCTATTTTTTCTTTGTCATCTGGGTGGACAAGGACTTGGCTATATCCTGAAAAACCATCTAGTAAAGAGATCCTACTGGCCCCAACTACCTTTTGTAAGATGTGATCAATTTTAGGCAGAAGATAGTTGTCTTTGAGGGAAACCTTGTTGAGGTTTCTGAAATCAATGCAAAGCCTGATTTCACCAGTCTTCTTTCTAGTAGGAACCAAATTGGAAACCCATTTTGAAAATCTTATGGGGACTATTATTTTGGCATCATACATCTTTTTGATCTCTTTTTCTATCAGGGGTAGTAACTTTGGATTGATTCTCTTGAGTTTCTGCTTGAAAGGATTATGTTCTTCTTTTATTGGAATCTTGTGTTGTATGATACTTGTGTCATAACGATTTAAATGATCATAGATCCAAGCAAAGACATCTGCAAATTCCTTAAATAGTTCAATATATTTGTGTTTTTTCTCGGGGGATAAAGATTTAGATAGTTTTATCATTTTGGGATTTTCCTCTGTTCCTATATTACATTCCTCGACCTCCTTTCCACTAGGTTCAATCTTTGGTTTTTTTTATACATCGTTGAAATCAAATAGTTCTTCTAAAGGAACCAAACCTCTAGGTAAAACATTATTCTTCAATTGCAAAATGTCTAAGTCTTCATCTTTTTCATTTATTTCATCTGAATCTACTTTATTTACACTATCATTTTCAAATTCTGATTTACTTACACTATCATTCTCACTCTCTACATCTATATTTGTACACTCAAAATCAGTTTTAGACTGTAGGAAATCCTCAATTTGTTAATCGTTGCCAAATACTTACCAATACTTGATCTTATCTAGAACAATTGGCCTTCACTTCACCTCTATTGTGTATAGGTGATTTGGATGGAATGGTATTTTGCATGTGGCTATCAAAGTAGTCAATCCATATGCAAGTATGTTCTGGCTTTTAGGGATTACCTGCAAGTCAATTCAGTGAAACATTCTAGAAAATATAACACAACATTTCTATAAGATATGAGCCTAGGGTGTTTAGCACCATACTCACCTTTAATTTGTTTGATGATTAGTTCAGAGTCACCCCTTACCATAATCCTTTTGGAACCAATTTTCTTCAACAACTTCAGGACGAGCATCAATGCGTCATACTCATAAATGCTATTGGTGCACTGGAAATTTAATTTATATGAGTGAGTTTATGAATACCTTTCCTTGTGATTATGTAGCCACACTCCAGCTGCATCTCCTTCCTTGTTGATAGCTCCATCAAAATCCATACTCCAAAAGTTTTCTGCTAATTCATCAATTTCTGTCATCACCATTTTTCTTTCCTCTAGGGTTTATTTAGTTTCCTCCAAGCCATATGCATTATCTTCTAATTGTGCTATTTGACTGTGTAAGTCACCATCATTGTATATAATGAAGGAGTCCAGTTTATAGTGCACAGAGTACAAAGGATAGTTATGAGGTTTTTCTTGACTGTTGACGATATATTTCATCAGAGTCTCTCTATATAGTGTTCTCCATTGTCCAAACACACGAATGATGGCATAATTTATATCTAACTATAAAGTACCCTTTATCTTGGCACCCCATGATCTATATAATAACATATCGTACTTCGAAGGAATGTCTACAACTATAATATCCATAACCATGCTTTTAGATGGGATTTGTGCCAAGGTGATGCACAAATCTTTAATCAATCCTATGCACTTAACTTTATTAGAGTCAAAAGAATAAAAGTCCTTGTATGGCCTCACGGTATCAAGCCCCAACTTATCCATCACAGCCTTAGGCATAAGATTGTGAGAAGCATCAAAGTCAAGCATAGAGTTATGTAATGTATTTTCATGGATATTCAGACTGAAGTAAAAAGGGGGGACATAACCAATATTAGTTTTTCCATCAATCTCAAGACCAAAATGAAGCTCAGGTTGGTCATCAACAACATTCATAGTATCTGAACCTACTCCTGGTTCTATATTTAATTCTTTTATCACCTGGGACCTGTAAGCATTTTTGTTCATTAGTTCAGTCAAAGGAATATGAATATTCAATTTAGCGATTTCACATTCTAAGATGAAAATGGTTGAAGTTATGCTTTGGCTCTACAATTCTGGTTTATCAGTCACAGTATTATGTGCAGAAGTATTGGGCTAACTTGTGGATGCCACCTCGGTTTGAGTTGTTCTTGGTAAAGCTTCAATATTTCCTTTTGCAAGAGTTTTGAGAACTATTCTTCTCAGGAACTTTCCTAGGGGTAGCATCTGAGGTTTTCTTGGCTTCAATAGCTTTCTTGGTTTCAACATCCTTCTTGGTTTCAACAACCTTCTTTGTAGGATTGTCATTAGTCTTCTTGCTTCTCAAGTTGTATTGTCTGTGGACCTCCATTATAGCATTTTCAAAGGCCTGTTGTTGAGATTATTCCTCTTCCTCATTTACCTCTATCTGTGAAAGTAGAAACAACTCTTATTCTTCCTAAGTGAGAAAAATGGACTCATTATCATTAACCCCCATAAATTTTATTTGAATGTCATCCAACTCCTCAATTATATCCTCTCTTTCATCAACATAGTTTTCTTGCAGTGGTGGTCTAATCTTCTGATCAACACCCCTTTGTTCCTTTTGATCTCTGGGATATCTTTGTTTGGTCTGGGGAGGGTCCCTTCTGAAATTTGGATTTCTAATCTGAGGAGAAGACTGATTTCCCTAGGTGGATTCATGTCAGCGATGGTTAGCCTCTCCATCATTCTCTCCATGGTTTTGACAATGGAATATAGTTTATCATCTGAAGAAGAAGTGGAAGGCTCTTGCTTGATTGTAACTCTTCTTTTTGTTCTTTGCATAGCTCTTCTGGCTAATAAATTTGTTTCCACACTCACTGCACTTTTCTGCATATCTTCTAAGGTGGAAAGATTTATTTCTCCTAGTTGGTATGACATATCAGCATCAAATCCATCAAGGAACTTGATTAAGGCCAAGCCTTGAGGAGGCTTGATATCAACATGAATTGCGTTATAAAGATTATTGAAACGAATGCAGTAATCCTGTACTGTTTCCCGTTGATTCCTTTTGATATTTTCATATTCTGATAAAATCTAGAGAGGTTTTCTCTTTACCTCCCATCTGTCAAGAAAACTTCTGTGGAAATAAGCAATGTCAGCAATGACTGTAGCCCATAATGCTTTGAACTATTTTTTGACCTCTCTGGTTAAACTCTGTGCAAAAATTCTCAACTGGATCTCTGCCTCATTGACTTCCTACAAATAAAAGTAATCATTCATATTATCAACATGTTGTTGTGCATTAAGAGGTCCAGTTCCATTAAACTGAGGAGTTCTGGTTTGATAGTCCCGGGGCATAGCATGTAGGGGAGTAGCTAACACCAGGGGAGAATAACTTGCTTCCATGATTGGTGGAGGAGGTTGAATGACAACTTGTGTGATTAGAGGAGAAGTGACAGAAGATGTAGAAGATGTAGGACTGGGAGATGTAGAGTGAACTATTTGATGTTTGACGGAAGCTGCAACAATAGTTAGGGAAGAAAAGTATACTGACTGTTGAAAGTGGGATTTGTATAAATCTTTATTGATATTTGATACCAGGTCTTCCAACTTTTTGAACTCTTGAATAAAACGTTGATCAAAATTTGTGTTAGGAGAAAGTCTTTCAGGGGTTTTGGGTTGGAGGATGGTTTGATCTAAGACTGTTTCACTCTCAAAGCTATCAAAATTGGTTTTGAAAAAGCTTTGCTCAAAGGGTAGGTCAAACTCAAGATCCTGGATAGTGACAAGCTTCTTCAAGAGAGAAGTGGCCCTATGAAGAGGAATGTGACTCCTGTAACCTTCTACAGTGTTTCTTTTTCTAAGTAACTTTTCTAGATCGTCTACTACTGTAGCAGGTTCTGGATCAGGGTGATATCTAGTGTGGATTCTTTTAGGAGCCAGAAATTTAAATTTTAAGAAAGCTAAACTAATATATACAAACTTCAACAACCTTTGAACATTTATCTCTTTGTAAGTTAGATTTTATGATTTTTTCAAAAATAAAGTTTTCTTTATCTAGGGAAAAGAAATTGTAGGATGGAAAGTTTGTTCAGTTCTCCAGTATGGTCGCCACTGTGTTAGCACTCTGTAAATTCCCATAGGTTGTCAAGCGAAGAATAAATTTGACAGAGATAACTTACAAAAACACTTCGAAACTAGGATCTAGCCCTCCCAGTTTCACAGAGGGATCTCTCTGTAGGATTTAGATATGTTTGGATTTTAAATATTAGGCTAGCTAAAATAATATGAGTGTGTTGTTTTGTTTTATAAATATTGGTTGAGGTATTGCATTTAAACATCCATTGGGCTATGGGGTTTGTGTTAAGGATTGAGTTCAGATACATATTTTATTAGTTGTTTTTCATAGGGCAAGATAATGTAAATGTTGGATCTTTGAGATTTAAAGTGATGGAAAGACATAAACGGGTGAGGTATTCACTAATAATAAAGAATCATTTATGAATATGTTTATTACAATATCCAAAGAATAACATTCAGATCATTAAAATCCAGCAACAAAGTATTCGAGATAAATTTTATACTTAAACTTCTTTTAAATGGTTAGATTAGATAACAAAATGATAACATAATAGGATAAACATTAACAGAGAAGAAAAAACATCACCAACATCAACAGGCAGGAATCCTGTGAATATCCTTTTTATTACTGGTAGATCTCTTCAAAAATATTATAGATACATCTTGCTTGGGCGCAAAAATCAACCCTCAATTCTTCAAAGTCTGAAGTATTTATAGAAAAATTACATCTGATCCCGTCATTAATGATCAGGATATGGTGGACAGAAACTCTAACTCACCAGATTACATATTACAAAAAAGTAGGAATGCTAAATGATCCTCTCGAATCCTTGGTGTTGATTCTGAGGAAGGTGCTTGGTGCTTCATCTTTGACTTGACTATGACTTTTATTCATGCTGAATCGGATGAACACCTCATCTCTACTCGATCAAATCACACAGGTCTTCCCATCTCTTTTGACTAGGGATGGTAACTTTGAGTAACCTTCGATATACTTCATCCATCTCTGTGTACTTGGAAAAAGTGGTCTTGGTGATGAAGATGTACTTTATCTCGGGTTGGATGCTCAGGTCCAACTGCAGAGTTTTCAAGAATGCTTTTCCAGTGATGCTACCTTGTATGCCTGCAAACCTAGAACCATCTTTTGCCACTGTGAGGATATTTTGTTTGTACTCCGAGAGAGTAATCATCTTGGCATTGATAACTAATAAACCTGGAAAACCTTTCTTGTGCAGAGATTCAACCTTGTTGAAAAACCTTTGCACTCCAATATCCATCATCTGGACTCTCTCCTCAAGTTGCATCATCAATCCCCTCTTGGTCAAAACTTTCTTGACCTCAAGGATAGTTTTTGTCATGTCCTCAATTTGCAAATCCTCCAACTCTTCTTTTGTCTTGGAATTTAAGAACCTAATGATCTCATTTGCCTCTGTAGGCATTTCTACCAATTCTCCCCTTATGATGTCAATGGCATGTCTGCTTCTTTGCACCAGTTCATGCTGCTCAAACATAATCTGTATGAGTGGAAAAATCTCTATCATGGATTTGCATATGTCCATCCAAATATTTTCCCTAGCTTCTGATAGTGTCTTAGCCATGACTGTCTCCTTCTACAGTTGTTGTAGTTCTTGATTGAGCCTCTCTGATTTGTGCATCTCAGTGTTGTAGCTAGCCTGAAATGTGGATTTCATCTTCTATAGGTTATTGATCTTATCCTGCAGTCTTTTTATTTCTTTTCCTTGCAGGGTCATATCCTCCATTGACTTTTCCAATTTTTCGAATGCATCTAGAGTTGTCACTGGAGTGGTTGATGGAATTTTTGTTGTGGTGGTTGTTGGTGTTGTTGTTGTGATAATTCCTATCATTCATAGATTTGAGCACACGTTGATGGACCGCTGAGATTAGCGCGCCTTTTAGGATAAAGCGCCAAAGCTATCATATCATCCCAAAAACTTAGGATAAATCATTTTATGGATTTTTCATTGTTCCCCTTCTTTATTTATGTTACCAAGGGGTCCAAAATACAACATTTTAACTCAAATCAAAGCCTTTGACCAAATTTTCATCAATTTTATTGGAATGAAAGCATACTAACCTATATCCTAATCTAATCTCCTAACAACTTTAACCTAGATTAGACTGTTGGGTTAACAATTATTCTAACCTAAGATACTTGGCTAAGTTTAGACTGTTTAGCCAAGTTTATTCACTATCTTATCTAATCAGGCTAAGATTAAACTATTTAGCCAAATTTATTCACTAACCTATCTGCATAAATTTAAATAACTTGACCATGGTTAGACAGTATGGATCAAGCCAATTTTATTGGATGGGGTTTCGTCTTTTTATTTTTATACCCTCTTTTATTCTTTTTTCTATTTTTATTCTTTTTCTTTTTCTTTCTTTTCTTTGTTTGCTTTTTATTTTTCTTTCTTTTCTTTTTCCTTTTTCCAATTTTTTTTTTGTAAATCATTTGCAGACTGAAATATTATTTACAACAACAAATGCAACTAGAGGAAAGAATTTCTAGTCAAAATTTGATCCTATGAAACATAGGGTTATAGCAGTGGCTCCACCTGGGGATGGTGCTCTCCTTGTGAGGTGCCAAGAACCTGCTACCTGATGTTTTGAAAATTCTTCTCCAGTGCTTCTTCTGCAACTTGATTTGTTTTATTTTGAAAACCTGGTGGCACTGGTCAGTGGATTAGGGCCTTCTCTTCAAGCTTCAACCATCTAATCAACAACACCCACACATAACATGAAAGTAAAAATGGTTTGTACATGAGGTGGATGGTTACAAATATTTATTCTGATGAAACGTAATGCTTGAGAATCCTTCCATTGATAGGTTCCCCTGGCAGATCTGCTCCTTCCATGTCCTTGAGAAAGAATGTGTTGTTCCCTCTAGAAGCCTGGATGGTGTGAGGGCCTTTCCACAGATTGTTGAACTTCCCATGCTTTCCTCTGTCTTCATTTCTGGAATCCCATTTCAATACTAGATCACCCAATTTGAAATCATCTTCCTTGGTTCTTCTATCATAAATCTTCTTTATGCTTTCTTGGATTACTTGTGTCTAGTAATACACCTCATCTCTAGACTGTTGAAGTTGGATCGTCTAATTGATTCTCCTTTGAATAGCATTAGGCTCTGCATGTACTTCTTGCAACAACTTCATAACAGGAACGCCCAAAGAGGTGGGGAAAACAATATCAATCCCATATACCAATTGATATGGGGACATACCAATTGATATTTTTGTGGTCAGTTTGTCAGCCCAAAGTGCATGAACCAACTTGTTATGCCAAGATTTATCATTTTCCTGCAACATATTCTTTATGATATTCACCAAAATTTTATTTGAGGACTCAGCTAACCCATTTCCCCGAGGGTAATAGGTTTTGGAGTGCCCCAAAGTAATATGGTACTTGCTACAAAATTCTATTATCTTTTTTTATCTGAAAGTTGTTGCATTATCAGTTATGATTTTCCTAGGACATCCAAAGAGAGACATAATATTATTTTCCAAGAATTTAATAATGACAGAGTCAGTGGCTTGCCTGCAGGGTACAACTTCAATCCACTTTGTGAAGTAGTATGTAGTTGTGAGGATCCACTTATGTTGGCCT
>CBVK0103825556.1:0-10602 GCA_900067695.1 Picea abies
TCCACTTTGTGAAGTAGTATGTAGTTGTGAGGATCCACTTATGTTGGCCTAAAGAGGGTGGATGAATTTCTCCAATAAAGTCCAAACCCTATTGCTGAAATGGAGCTTCCACAGAAATAGGTTTCAAGGGTAAAGGAAAAAGTTTCATTTTTCCTTCAAAGACTTGGCACTTGTGACAGGAGGTTACCTTTTTATGCACATCTGCAAACAAGGTGGGCCAGTAAAAACCAACTTTGAGAATATTGTTGGCAGTATTTTTCCAACTTAGATGCCCGCCACAATCTCCTTCATGGAAATCCTGCAATGCCTTGTCAACTTCATCCTTTAATAAACAATTAAGCAAAATACCTCCAACATCTTTCCAGTATAGATTTCCATCTAGAATACAACACTTCAATGCTTTTAGTTTTAAGAATCTAGCTGTAGTCTTAGTTAGACCAGGAGTAGCTTATAAATTATGCAAGACAAAGATGAGGTCTGCATACCATGGAGAATTTGAGAATACCTCTTTGACATGTGGAGTCTCCTTCTCTCCCTGCTCGTCAACTGCAGCTAAAACATTTATATCTAAATAATGAAAATTGGATTCAGCCATCAATTTGGCCAAACCTTGACCCTTGATCAGTTTAGTTGGTTTGATTTCTATGCCATATTCCAGAATCACAACAATCCACTTTCCTCTCCTACCATCAGGGTTATCCTGAGTCAGAATGTCCTTCACCACTACATTTGGAACATAAACATTAGTATGAGAATGGAGAATGTAAAATCTAAAATATTTTATTTCTTTTACCAAGGAAAAATCATTTTTCTCCATTATATTGTAGTTCAGTGCAACATCTCTCAATGACTTGCTGAAAAATGCTATGGGTTGTCCATGCCCTTCACTATTTTTCTGCAATAAAACTGCTGCAATGGTGTGCTCAAATGCAAAAGAAAACAAATAGAAATCCTTAGTGTAATTTGGACCGATAAATACAGGGGCTTTTGTAAGTGCATGTTTTACCTACTCAAAGGATTGTTTAGCTTATGTGTTCCACTTTATTTTGGTATATTTTTTCAACATATTTTTAATGTTGCTGAGGAGTTATGCCAAATTGGGTATGAATCTTCTCAGAAAAAATATTTTCCCTATGAAGGATTGCGATTCCTTAAGGTTCATAGGGTGATATAACTTTTGGATGGCCACAATTGTGCTGGGGTCTATCTTGATTCCATATTTAGAGATTATATGCCCTAGCAGTTTGCCTTCTTCTAAACCAAAAAGAGTTTTCTTAGGATTTAATGAGATCCCAAACTTTGTTCACTTTTCAAGCACTCGTCTGAGGTGCTATAAATGTTCCCCATCTGATTTTGAGTAGATAGTAACATCATCCAAATATATGACTATAAACCTACAAAGCTCATCCACAAAGGAAATTTCCATTTCTCTTTGGAAAGTGGCACCAGCATTCATCAAACCAAATGTCATTTTCACATACATGAAAGTTCCCTAGGGTGTGGTGAAAGTTGTTTTTTCCTGGTCATATGGGTGGAAAAGGACTTGGTTATAGACTAAAAAGTAATCTAGTAAAGAGATCCTATTGGCCCCAACTACCTTTTGTAAGATGTGATCCATTTTAGGCAGAGGATAGTTGTCTTTGAAGGAAACCTTGTTGAGGTTTATGAAATCAATGCAAAGCCTGATTTCACCAGTCTTCTTTATGGTAGGAACCAGATTGGAAACTCGTTTTGAAAATCTTAAGGGGACTATTATTTTGGCATCATAATATTTTTAATCTCTTTTTCAATCAGGGGTAGTAACTTTGGGTTGATTCTCCTAATTTTCTGCTTAAAAGGATTACGTTCTTCTTTTATTAGGATCTTGTGTTGTATGATACTTGTGTCATAAGACTTTAAATCCTCATAGATCTTGTGTTGTATGATACTTGTGTCATAAGACTTTAAATCCTCATAGCTCCAAGCAAAGACATCTACAAATTCCTTAAACAGTTCAATATATTTGTGTTTTTGCTCGAGGGGTAAATATTTAGATAGTTTTATCATTTTGGGATTTTCCTATGTTCCTATATTACATTCCTCGACCTCCTTTCCACTAGGTTCAATATTTGGATTTTTTTCTACATCGTTGAAATCGAATAGTTATTCTAAAGGAACCAAGCCTCTGGGTAAAACATTATTCTTCAATTTCAAAATATCTGAGTATTCATCTTTTTCATTTATTTCATTTATTTCATTTGAATCTACTTTATTTACACTATCATTTTCAAAGTCTGATTTATTTACACTATCATCCTCACTCTCTACATCTATATTTGTACACTCAAAATCATTTTTAGACTGTAGGAAATCCTCAATTTGTTTATCGTTGCCAAATACTTTCCAGTACCTGATATTATCTCGAACAGTTGGCCTGCACTTCACCTCCACTATGTATGGGAGATTTGGATGGAAAGTTATTTTTCATGTGGCTTCCGAAGTAACCAATCCATCTGCAAGTATGTTCTGGCCTCTGGGGATTACCTACAAGTCAATTTCAGTGAAACATTCTAGAAAATCTAACACAACATTTCTATAACCTCCGAGCCTAGGGTGTTTAGCATCATACTCACCTTTAATCTGTTTTATGATTAGTTAGGAGTCACACCTTACTATAATCCTTTTGGCACCAATTTTATTCAACAACTTTAGGTCGAGAATAAATGCTTCATACTCGGCTATGTTATTGGTGCACTGGAAATTTAATTTATATGAGTGAGTTTCTGAATACCTTGCCTTGTGATTATGAAGCCACACTCCAACTCCAACTACTTCCTTGCTGATAGCTCCATCAAAATCCATACTCCAGAATTTTTCTGCTAATTCATCAGTTTCTGTTGTCACCATTTTTCTTTCCTCTATGGTTTCTTTACTTTCCTCCAAGCTAGATGCATCATCTTCTAATTGTGCTATTTCACTGTCTAAGTCACCATCATTGTATAGAATGAAGGAGTCCAGGTCAGAGTGAACAGAGTACAAAGGATAGTTATGAGTTTTTCTTGACTGCTGACCATATACTTCATCAGAGTCTCTCCGTACAGTCTTCTCTGTTGTCCAAACACAAGAATGATGGCATAAGTCATATCTAATTGTAAAGTACCCTTTAGCTTTTCACCCCATGATCAAGATAATAGCATACCGTACTTTTGAGGAATGCCTGCAACTACAATATCCATAACCATTCTTTTAGCTGGGATTTTCGCCAAGGTGATGCACAAATCTTTAATCAGGCCTATGCATTTAACTTTGCTAGAGTCAAAAGAATACAAGTCCTTGTATGGCCTGGTGATATCAAGCCCCAACTTCTCCATCACAGCCTTAGTCGTAATATTGTGAGAAGCGTCGGAGTCAAGCATAGCGTTATGTAATTTCATGTCATGGATATTCAGACTGATGTAAAAAGAGGGGACATAACCAGTATTAGTTTGTCCATCAACCTCAAGACCAAAAAGCAGCTCAGGTTGGTCATTGAAAACATTCATAGTATTTGAACCTACTCCTGGTTCTATATTTAATGCTTTGATCACCTGGGACCTGTAATCATTTTTGTTCATTAGTTTAGTCAAAGGAATAGGAATCTTCAGTTTATCCAGTTCACTTTCTAAGATGAAAGTGGTTGAAGTTCTACTTTGGCTCTACAATTCTAGTTTATCAATCACAGTCTTCTGTGAATAATCACTGGGCTAAATTGTGGATGCCACCTCGGTTTGAGGTGTTCTTGGTGAATCTTTAGGATTTCTTTTTGTAGGAGTTTCAGAATTATTCTTCTCATTGACTTTCTTAGGGGTAGCATCTGAGGTTTTCTTGGCTTCAATAGATATCTTGGTTTCAATAGCCTTCTTTGTAGGATTTTTATTAGTCTTCTTGCTTCTCAAGTTGTATTGTCTGTGCACCTCTATTATAGCATTTTCAAAGGCCTGTTGTTCCGATTCTTCCTCCTCCTCATTTACCTTTGTCTGTGAAAGGAGAAAAAGCTCATGTTCTTCCTGAGTGAGAAAAATGGAATCATTATCATTAACCCCCATAAGGTTTATGTGAATATCATCCAAATCCTCAATTACCTCTTCCCCTTCATCAGTGTAATTTTCCTGAAGAGGTGGTCTAATATGTTTATCATGACCTCTTTGTTCCCTTTGGTCTTTGGGATCTCTCTGTCTGATTTGGGGAGGGTTTCTTCTGAAATTTGGATTCTGAATCTGGGGAGCAGGCTGATTTTATCTAGGAGGATTCCTATCATTGATTTGCAATCTGTCCATCATCCTCTCCATGGTCCTTATTAGGGAATCCATTTTGGTATCTGAGGTAGAAGTGGAAGGTTCTTCTTTGATCGTAACCCTTCTTTCTGTTCTTTTCCTAGCTCTTCTGGCTAATAGATTTTCTTCAACACTCACTGCACTTTTTTGCATATCTTCTAGGGTGGTAGAATTCCTTTCCCTTAGTTGGTATGACATATCAACATCAAATACATCAGGGGATTTGATTAAGGAAAAACCTTGAGGAGGCTTGATATCAACAGGAATTATGTTATAGAGATTGTTGAAATGAATGCAGTAGTCCTGCACTATTTCTCTTTGATTGCTTTTGATATTTTCATATTCTGATACAATCTGGAGAGGGTTTTTCTTTACCTCCCATATGTCGAGAAAAATTCATTGAAAAGTAGAAATATCAACAATTCTCGAAGCCCATAATTCTTTGAACCATTTTTTGACCTCTCTGGTTAAACTCTATGAAAAAAGTATCATCTGGACATTTGCCTCATCGACTTCCTGAAAATCAAAGTAATCATTCATTTTTTCAACATGTTGTTGTGCATTAAGAGGTCCAGTACCATCAAACTAGGGAAGATTGGTTTGATATTCCTATGGCATAGCGTGTAAGGGAGCATCTAACACCAGGGGAGAATATCTTTCTGCCATGACTGGTGGAGGAGGTTGAATAACAACTTGTGTGATTGGAGGAGAAGTGAAAGAAGATGTAGAATATGTAGGGCTGTGAGGTATGGAGTGAGCTACTTGAGGCTTGACAGAAGCTGCAACAATAGTTAGGGCACAAAGTTCTACTGTTTGTTGAAAGTGAGATTTATACAATGCTTAATCAAGATTTGATACTAGATCTTCTAACTTTTCAAACTCTTGCAGAAAACATTGATCAAAGCTTTCTCTAAGAGAAAGTATTTCAGGGGTTATGGGTTGTAGGATGGTTTGATCTAGGATTGTTTCACTCACAAAGATGTCAGATTTGGTTCTGAAAAGGATCTGTTCAAAAGGTAGGTCAAACTCAAGGTCCTGGATTGCGACAAACATCTCTGGAAGAGAAGTGGCCCTATGAAGAGGATTGTTACTCCCGTAACCTTCTAAAATGTTTATTTTTTTGAGTAACCTTTATTTGAGTAACCTTTATGTAAGTGGTATCAGAGCACTTTCCTTGGCAGAAATTGTGGGTATTTTTCTTTTTCAGGGTAGAGACGTATTCTGGCATCTTTAAGCCACAGAGATCTGTCGTTACGTGCATAAACCCACGGTTGAGGGATTCATACACTAATATATACAAACTTCAACAACCTCTGAACATTTATCTCTTTGTAAGTTAGATTTTATGATTTGTTCAGAAATAAAGTTTTCTTTATCTAGGGAAAAGAAATCGTAGGATGGAAAGTCTGTTTAGTTCCCTAGTATGGTCGTCACTATGTTAGCACTCTATAAATTCCCAGAGGTTGTCAGGGGCAGAAGAAATTTAACAGAGGTAACTTACAAAACCACTTCAAAACTGGAATCTAGCCCTACCAATTTCAGAGAGGGATCTCTCTGTAGGATTTAGATATGTTTGGGTTTTAAATATTAGGCTAGCTAAAATCACATGAGTATGTTTTTTTGTTTTATAAATATTGGCTGAAATATTGCATTTAAACATCCATTGGGATATGGGGTTTGTGTCGAGGAATAAGATCAGATACAGATTTTATTAGGTTTTTTCACAGGGCAAGATAATGAAAATGTTGGATCTTTTTAGAGTTAAAGTGATGGAAAGACAGAAACAGGTGAGGTAGTCAATCAGAATAAAGAAGCATTTAAGAATTTCTTTATTATAATATCAGAAGAACAACATTTAAATCGCTAAAAGCCAGAAACAGAGTGTATGAAACAAATTCTATACTTTAACTTCTTTTAGATGACCAGAGACAGAAAACAAAATGATCATGAAGTAAGATAAACAATTAACAAAGAGAAGTAAACATCACCAACACCAACATGCAGGAATCATGTGAATCGCTTTTTTATTACTGGTAGATCTCTTCAAAAAGATTATAGATGCAACTCGCTTGGGCGCAAAAATCAACCCTCAATACTTCGAAATCTGAAATATTTATAGAAAAATTACATCTGATCCTATCATTAATGATTCGGATATGGAGAGAAACGCTAACTAACTAGATTACATACTACAAAAAAGTAGTAATTCTAAATGATCCTCTCAAATCCTTGATGTTGATTCTGAGGAAGGTGGTTGGTGATTCATCTTTGACTTGACTATGATTGTTCTTCATGATGACTTGGATGTACACATCATCTCTACTCGATCAAAGCACACAGGTCTTCCCATCTCTTTTGACTAGGGATGGTAACTTTGAGTAACCTTCGTTATACTTCATCCATATTTGTGTACTTGGAAAAGGTGGGCTTGGTGATGAAGATGTACTTTATCTCATGTTGGATGGTCAGGTCCAACTACAGAGTCTCCAAGCATTCTTTGCGAGTAATGCTTCTCTTTATTCTTGCAAACTTAGAACCATCTTTTGCCACTATGAGGATATTTTGTTTGTATTCTGAGAGAGTAATCAACTTGTCATTGATAACTAATAAACCTAGAAGGCCTTTCTTGTGCAGAGAGTCAACCTTGCTAAAAAACCTTTGCACTCCAATATCCATCGTCTGGACTCTCTCCTCAAGTTGCATCATCAATCCCCTCTTGGTCAAAAATTTCTTGACCTCAAGGATAGTTTTTGTCCTGTCCTCAATTCGCAAAGCCTCCAGCTCTTCTTTTGTCTTAGAATTTAAGAAATTGATGATCTCATTTGCCTCTGTAGGCATTTCTCCCAATTCTCCCCTTATCCTATCAATGGCCTGTCTGCCTCTCTACACCAGTTCATTCTTCTCAAACATAATCTATATGTGTGGCCAAATATCTGTCATGGATTTGCAAATGTCCATCCAAATATTTTTCTTGGCTTCTGACAGTGTCTTAGCCATGATTGTCTCCTTCTGCAGCTACTGCAATTCTTGCTTGAGCCTTTGTGATTTGTGCATCTCAGTGTTATAGCTAGCCTGAAATGTGTATTTCATCTTCCGTAGGTTATTGATCTCATCCTGCAATCTTTTTATTTCCTTTCCTTGCAAGGCCATATCCTCCATTGACTTTGCCAATTTTTCTTATGCATCTGGAGTTGTCACTGGAGTGGTTGATGGAAGTTCTGCTGTGGTGGTTGATGTTGTTGTTGTTGTGCTAATTCCTATGAGGGGGACTGCATTTAGTGGGATGAACTCCATTGGAACATTATGTTCCTTCTATTTGAATAATTTCTCCATCTCGACCTCCATATCCATAATCTGTGCATTTTTCTCCATGATTAGTTTCGGCATTTCCTCCTTTTAGCCTCTAGTCTCGACCATCTCTTTTGCCTATAGATCTTCAGGCTAGGATCTTCAGTTGTTTCCATAAGGATGTTATGTCAACATTATTATTATTTAGTAATTCCTCAGCTACCTTCACATTTGATGGGTCATATCCAATTTTCAGTACCAGTTCCTCCAGATATTTTATCTTGTTATCTTTTGCTAAAGAAGACACTTTCTCCAGCTTCAACTTATTCTAGACATTGTTTAAGGAAACCTACAACTTTGCAGTAGTCATGGAGGTATTTTCCAAGGTGGAGAAAATCATCTCCCTAGCCTGTCTGTGCATATCAAATTGGTCGGCTGAATGCACTTCTTTGACATCAAATTCAAACATTGACCTTTTGTAATCAGAAATTTCCTTGGGATGAGGCACCTGTGCTTGCAGGAATTCCATATGCATCCTTCCTTTCTCTGTATCAAAGGTAGAGAGAAACCTATGATGTGTTGTAGATGTTTGTTTCCATAATTGTGCATAGGTATTGTTGTTCAATAGTTCATTTTTCTTTTTTATCAGGTTATACTTTTCAAAGATGTTGAGTCCTGCAGGCTCCTGTAAGGATTTGGTTGACAATGTGATGTATGTTTGTTTCCGGGATGAAGAAGTGGACATCATTTGTTGGTTTCCTGAGACAAGTGGTGAATTTTCTCCCTCCATTACTATGGTAGACTTAGTTTCTTCTCCTCCAAACCTATCAAGTGTATGACTGGTCTTGGGTCTTTTCCTGTAAACTTGGACATCTTCTACTAAGACTTATGTGATTGAGAGAGATACTTATTTTCTGGGCCTCTTCTCTATTGGTACCTGTGGAGTATTTTTTTGTGAAATGATGGAAGGATAAGGATATTGTTCAATGTCTATCAGAGTGTTTTCCTCCCACTCTGTCTGATTCATGAATTTCTCAACTTTTGGTTTAGGCACATGAGCATAGGGAGAAATCTTGTTCTTTAACCTGGTTTCTACAATGATGCCACATGGATCATAGTGCCAAGGAAAATTGAGACTGAAATTCATTTCCTTTAACAACTTATTGGACTCTTCCCCTGTAGCTTGGTTGTTGCAAATAAAATAACCTATCTGTCCCTTGATCCTCAACTTCTACTTCTTTTTGAAAGCCACAAAGTGAATATCATCGGAATTTATCATTTGTCTGATATATTCTACATTGAATATTATGATAGGAAAATACGTGGGCAGCTGGTAAGGGGGTAATTCACATCTGTAGACCCTGATCTCTGTGTGATCCTAGTAAAGATACCAGTCACCTGTTTTAGCCAGGTCTAACAGATGTAGAATTCTTTGAATTTCCTCAATTATCCTTGGTTATGTTCTTCCACTGAGCATGCTTACCACTTGATGGTAAAACAGGCCAATGAACTACTTGAAATTAAACTCAGATGAGTTATTTCTCACTAATGATGTCCAGGATGAGACAAGTTGTGGGTTACCATCTTGGTCTAGCTTCTACAGGGAGAAGGACAACTTCTCTGCTTGGAAAAAGATGAGCATTTATGCCAATATCGAAGAATACCTGAACATACCCTCTGTGGAGAAATTGAAGAGATGTTTATGGATGTTGTCGGCCAGAAACTGGATGTAGTTGAAATGTGTAGTAGCCTTTTCTTCAGTGGAGAAGATGGATAGAAAACCTATAATGGGTTCATCTACCCACTCATCTGAATAGTATCCTAGTAGACAACATAGGGAAGAAATGATATGGTTACCTTTCACTGAAAAGATGGAGGAATGGTAGGGGGGATTATTTTTGGGCAACTGGGCATTTTCAGGGAGGAAGAGTTCAAAGATTTGATCTCTCTGTGGGAAAAACAACTTCTGGTATATTTCGGCCATAATTTCGATGGAAAAAGGGGAAAGGGAGTCAGCTTTGGGTATCTACAGTATCTGGTTTATTGTCTCAGAGGTACTGGTGAAAAGAGTTTCACCAGATGATGAAACAATGGTTCTTTGGCTAGGAAGATAGTGTGCTTGGCATTTTAGATCAAATTCGGGAAAATCATACGTCTGAGGAAAAAGGTACAGCAGAATATTGGACTCCCAGAGTCTAATATCATTGCTCTAGTCCAGAAAAGTGTCTCTGAGCCAGAAGTGTGATTCGAAGAATTCTAATTCACACTTCATCTTTGCAATCAAATATTCTTTATCAGCCAACAGAATTCAATCCAGGTCAATAAGAGGGGGGAGGAAAGGATTTTCTTTGATCTCTAAGGATTTGGATTTGGGTGCCATTGACCTAACTGGTACCTGCAAATTGGAAAAAGATGTTAACTGCATTTACCAGGCTTTAATTGCGATCGTTGACTTAAAGTTTGATGGAAGTTGTCTCAAGAACGAAGAAAGGTGGCTTTGGTTGCGTCTAGATTGTGAATAGTGCAAGAATGGTGAAAAAAAATATTAAGAGGTTGAACGGGTGTCCGTTATGGAGCGGATGATGAGTCAGATGGTTAATGGTCATGGCAGACTGCATTGATTGGCCAACGGGCATATCGGAGGTGAGGTGGAGGGCATTGAATGTCCAATGGGTGTGTGGAGGTGACATGGAGGGCATTGAATGGCCACTGGGTGTGTGGAGGTGACATGGAGGGTAATGAGTGGATAATAGGTGGATAATAGGTGGATGGGATGTGATGGGCAATAGGTGAGTGGAGTATGATGTGTAGGTGGTGTAGTGGAGCATGACGTGCAAGGTGCGAAGGTGGTATGGAAAAGTGGTTTGGCGGTTTGTTTGTAGGGGGGGGGTAGGCAGTAAGTGGTAAGGAGCAAGGGGGGTCCGAGTTAACAAAAAAGTGACACGTTATGAGGGTCCCGCTCGAGAAATACCACCTGCTCGAACCCCCCCCCCCCATCGTTAAAGGAAGAATGGTCGGGGGG
>CBVK0103825592.1:0-12730 GCA_900067695.1 Picea abies
CCGACATTCTCTAGAGGGACCCTTTGTTTGGATACTTCTTGACCAGCCTCATTGACATTCTCAGAAGGGCTCCATTTTTCTGTCTCCTTGCTAACTATCCTCAAGAGCAATCTCAGGAAGGTTTCAGTTGTTTATGCTTCCCTCCTAACCAACCTCACAGACATTCTCAAGAGGGATTCCTTGGGTTATGTTTCCCTCCTGACCAACCTCATAAGCATTCTCAGGAGGAATTCCTTGGGTTATGTTTCTTTCCTGGATAGCCTCGTGGACATTCTCAGGAATGATTTCCCTTGTTTTCACCCCCCCTAACTAGCTTCATTGACATTCTCCGAACCAGTCTCATCAACATTCTTCAGAGTGGTCTTTGTTGTCAAAATTTGGTCCATCCTTTTAGGTGATTGTAGGTGAAGACATGTCCTTTGACTCTTCCCTCCTAACCAACCCTATTGGCATTATTAGGTGGGATTGTATTTTCATCCTCCCCATCTAAACAACCTCATTGACATTATTAGTTGGGGTTGTTTTTTCGCCTCCTAGCCAACCCCATTGGCATTACTAGGAGGAATTTCCCCTTATGTCATTTCCTCCTAGAAATCCCCATTGACATTACTAAGAAGAATTTCCCCTTTTGTCATATTCTCCTAGCCAACCTAATTGACATTCCTAGGAGGAATTCCCCCCTTTTTATCCCTCTTCCTGACTAACCCCATTGGCACTCTCAGAAAGAATACCCCCTTTGTTGAGTGGCTTCCTCTACTAGCATTCCACTTAGCCACTATGTTTTTAAATACATTGGTGAGCATCATTGTATTAATCACACACTCATTTTACCCCTTGGAAACATCCCTATTTTTCCCTTGTTCAGAGGATATGAGATGAGTCACCCATGCATGAGTTGTACCCATCACATGTTGCCCAACTATACATCTATAATTGTCCCAGTGATACATTTAACCAAGATTATGCCCAGTGACCCACCATTCCTTATGGATGTTTTTAGTTGCTTCTAGTTTAGCCCTCCATCTATGCTCTGAACAAGGGAAGTCTTGGGTCCACCTCTCTTTTCTTTCTATCCATCCCTGGTGTCAGTTCCCATTTGTCACATTGTGGTTGTCACCTCATGTTGGTCCCTTAGAGACTCCTTCTCCTTGGTTCCAACAAGGGTCCCTCTATTCAATTCAACATCTGCATTCTAGAGAGTTGGCTTAGAGGATTGTCACCTTGGATTCCTTTTTATCCTTAGTGACTTGGTTGTTCTTATGTGCTCAAATTCAAATCACTCTCACACATTTAAGACTCATATACTTGATAGTTCAGTGATCTAGTTATTGATGCCATCATCCCAAACATATGTGAAATATAGTAGACCTCGGGAGGGGGTTTCCATTCAAGTATCTCCCCACATGTTCTGGTCTCATCACCTACCTCCAAAGTTATGTCTTCACATGTTGTTCTTTGGATACTGGGCCTACAAATACTCCTTCAACATTGGGCCTCGATAGAATTTCCTCTATTAACATCTGCACATCTATTCTAGGGGATAATCCTTTGTACACTGGTACCTACCCATCCCGACGATGAGTTACCTTGGACCACATAGAGAGAGTCCTCATTGCTCTCAGACTTGGTTAGATATCATTTCCTCACACCATTGATATTCATGCATGCATATATGATCCAATCTCAGATGCAGTTCCTCAGATTTTCTTGGCTCTATCCCATCGTTCTTAGAGCCCCATGACGAGTTTTCCTTCAGTGAGCTCATGAAAGATTTGTGGAGCCCCATTCCTATTCAGTATTTCTTCTCGGGTTGTTTCCACCCCCTTCCTTTAGCATGAGGGGGAATTATTTCTTATGTACTTAGTTCAGTCACATTTGGGATATACTTCAGATTCTCCCATCTAGATATTGTATATGAGATTGATTCTATCATGTTGATATAGTCTAGTTGTATTTTCCAGCACCATGTTATATTCAAGACTCCTGCATAACCTCACTATTGATGTCATGATTTATATCGATGAGTATGGGTATGTCTACCTCGTCCCATTGATATTATCTAGCTCCTCACTTGATGACCCTTTGTTGATAGGTGGTTTTCTATGACCTCTTCACTGGTTGTGTCTCTCTTTTTTCCCATGGAATTTGTTCTCCCTCTTTGGCTAACCCATATCCCCATGAAATAGCACTTTAACGTATGTCGGTCATGCAATTTTCTACTAACCTCACACATTAGGGGCCATATATTATCACCATTTATTTGCACACCTAGCGTTAAAGGCTAAACCTTACCGATATGCACCATCATAGTCCATGTATCTCTTGATCATATGCACTTTCACACCATTTTCTCTTACATAACTTAGGAAAACACTTTTCCTAATGTTATTTTCACTTAATTAAAGTCACAAACCCCTTTTATGACTTTTTCCCTCTTTATTTTATTTAAATAAAAGGTAAAAATTAATTAGTGGATAACAATTGATTTGGTCAAATAATATATTTTATTATTTTGACCATATCAAGGATAACCACTATTTTTCTTATAAAATAAAAAGATCCATTCCATTTCCATATAATTTTTCCCTTGAGAGTACTAAAATGCTACCAAAATTTCCAGTGAATTTTTAGCTCCATTTCACATTGTTCCTTTCAACCAAGAGGATAAGCCTAGTTGTTTTTCCACATGTTTAGAAAGAAGAAGAACCCTCCCACAGAGGGGCCACCAGGGATCCTTGTCTTCATCGATGTCCTTAGAGGTGTATTGATATGTACTCTGATTATTGGGAATTATATCATATTGATTCTTTAAATCTCTATTGTTCAGGTATTTTTTTTTCTGTTGCATGCCTTTTTTATTTTTGAATAACATAGATCTGAAGACATTTACTTAATAGAAAACTAGGGTTTCTTGTTTTCTAACCCACTTTTGTATGTATCTTTGACACAACCACAAAGTTTGTAGATCTTCTCACCCTTGTTGTATATTTGCACCAACAGAATGATGCGTCCACTAGCGATTTCAGTTTTACTCATGATCCTTGGTTATGGGTGTGGTAAAAAAAATTACTACCATTTTTTGATTGGGTTTTGTTGAGTTATTTGAGGGTTTTCACCTTCTTGTATTTTTCTGTTCATCTTCACAGGGTACAGGTGTTGGAAATTCACTCAGGAAATCCTAAGAACCAAAGCCACATCTCTTCTCCAAAAAAAAATTCCCAACGCACTTTTTTCCCTCTTTCTAGCATTGACCAACACATTTTTTGGCCTCATTTCTACCACTAGTCAATGCATATTTTGGCCTTTTTTTTGCCACTGATCAATGCAGATTTTGGCCCCTTTTTTCCACTAATCAATGAAAATTTTGGTTCCATTGATCAATGCAGGATTTGGACCTTTTTCTACCACTGCTCAACACATATTTTTGGGCACTATACTCATGGATATGGGTCTTAGATTAATGAGTTTCTCTACGGAGAACTATACTCATGGATATGAGGTTGAATGCAAGCTTTGAACAAATTTTGTAGAGTAGATTCTCTTCAAACCTAACACATAATCCAAAATAAGTATGCATTATGCAAAACAATGTCTAATTTCAAAATGTATTTCTCATAGAAACTTATAAAAAAAAAAAAGTTTAGGGTTGATCAAACCAAGAGATCCAAAAAAACCAAAGATGACAAAAATAGAGAGGTGTATCAACACCCTTGTCTACCATGTAAGCAAATGAAAGGCATATACAAAAATTCTAACACAAGATTTAAAATACAAAACAAGGCAATTTAAACTCTTACTAAAAGTCTAATATAAGATTTGAAAACCCAAACAAGGCAATTGAAACTCTTGATTATGACCTACACTTCCATCCATGCTTTGTGAAACATAACAAGTGGTATCGAAGCACTTATTGAACAAAAGGGAAAGAATGTGCCTTTCATTTATTTTATTTTTTTTAGGAGAAAAAAATGGGCCATGATACTCATACCAATTTATGAGGTTTTCTATGAAAATTTTGAAGAAAAAATTGTGTGTTTGGATTCCTCTAAAAAAAGAAAAGATTTCAAAAAAAAAGTTGTTCAAATCAAAGTTTGAAGAATGAATATGTCACTTGGGGTGGCAGGTGTCATGGGAGTGGGTAATTCTAAATGAATATGTCACTTGGGGTGGCAGGTGTCATGGGAGTGGGTAATTCTAAACCCCTAAGGAATAATGGAATCATCTTACTCTTGGAGTCTAAGTATCCACTCCAATAATCTTGTAGAAGCTTATGGTCTTCTCCAAGGGATGAAGATCGCTAAATTGCTCAACATCCACAACCTGGTTGTGATTGGAGACTCTTTTCTCATCATCAAATATATACAACAATGAACATTCTCATCGAATGCAAGGATTTCCTCTGTGCTTGGAAGGATAAGGCATCCTTGGACACTAGGAAAAAGGAAGGGACCTTAATTATCAACAATGAGGTTACTAATGAACCCATCCCTTAATCAAGCTTATATGACACTTGTCATTTCATAAACTTGACATGATGGTAGCATCATGACCATGAGCTAATTCATAATCATGAGGGGAGCGATGAGACATCCCATTTACCATCACACACACTCTTCCCCCAAGAAACACTCCTTTGAATCGTTGCAGAGGGTATTGGCGGATCTATATGGGATTATTTTGGTTCTCCCTTAGCATTTTGTAGGATGTGGCAAGGTGATTTTATGACTACTCTGGTGATGTCACTACTTGAATATTCCTAGAATATTTTTTCCTTTTGCTTCTTAATATAGATGGTTTTTTGGGAGTAGGGATTTTGGTTGCATGGGTAGTCTCTACTATCTTTGGAAGGATCACTCTCGGCTGGTGTTTTCAACTCTTCTCTTAGTTCTCTCTCACAAGTATTAGGTTCAACCCAATACCCCGAGTTTTGTTCTCAACTTTCCTTTTCTGGTCCCAATTCTGTATATTCGTTGAAGGACTTGGTCTGGTTACTTTTGGGTCTGCATGTTTTTTATGCCCTTTTATTAGAAGATGGGTTTGTCTTTCTTGATGGCTTGTCATCTTCCTTTTTCTTCTCAACTCCAATAATTACTCTGTGGTGACTCTTGTTCCCCGTTATTGGTTTGACCCCCCTAGGGCCATGGATTACACAAAGCTCTGAGAAACTCAAAAGGCTCTGAAGAAACATGTTGAGTCTATTGAAAGAAATGGTCGTTTAATCAAAGCACTACAAAGCAAATTGGGGGAGCAAGGCCTAATTTCAAATCCTTTGGTAGAGGTTTTAGTGGATATTGTGTTGACCCAAAAAAAGTGAATCTCGATCCTTGAAGTTGACTTGGCTATACTGCAACAATCAATGGTTTATCTTTTTAATGAGGAGAAGATTGGAAATGGTTCTCTTGCCTCTTCCTCAACCAAAGAGCATGGAATCCCTAGAGGGAAGGTTTAAGATCAACAAATCAACATGAATGTAGCTCTAACAAATGGAACCAATACCTCATAATGAAGTTTTGTGGTTTTTCAATTCACTTTTTGTTGGTTATGCTATTTAAAGTTGTAAAATTGTTAAGTATTTTCTATAGACTATTTACTTATCAATATGAAAGGCTCAAGATGTATTGAAGAAACTTCAGGGTTATATGCCATCCTGGATAACTACTCTTTTTGGGCTATACTTAGATGACCAGATCTTTTTTGGATTGTACATCTCACTACAAGCTTGGTTGCATTCTTTTTTATAATATAAATCTAGTAATTATAGTTTTAAAAAAAGGGGGTGAAGATATCGCTGATTTAAAATAAGTTGTTTTAGGTTTTTTTCTCTATTATGATCATGACTTTATTCCACATATTGTAGAGAAGATAACTTTTGATAGGATGCATAGACTGAATCCAAACCCAAACTAGGTGAACAAACACTTCAAAAACTACAATTTGACATATTATATGATATGTTTTTGATCAATATCTATGAAGTTATAAACATTTTAAATTGCAACCACAAAACCCTAGCCGCACAAAGGAGATCCATTGAATGCAAGATTATTTTATTTGTTTTTTAAAACCTTAGCTCTCATACTTATAGTGGAATATTGCATTTAACATGGATATATTAGCCCCTATCATTGATTGATATCCAACTTTATATGACACTTAGGTGGAAAATGCCCCTCTTGAAGTTTTCTTGAATTTACTATAGAGTATGAAGAACATCACGAGAAGTGGTTACTTGAAGTTGAAGAAAATTCTAAGGCACACCAACAATATTCAAAGCTTGAAGTAGTCCTTACACAACTACTACTTCTAGATAACTGAGTACAAAAATTGCACGAAGCATGTGAAGCAATCCAAAGGTTGGAACTTTTTTTGAAGCTGAATATAAAAGCAACATCTCTAGATAGTGTGATTTAGAAGAGACTTGCAAATAACGGTATATGGAGAGTTGTCATTTATGGGAAGACAACTACTTTCAATGTCTCTTTGATGAATATACTCCTCCATATGAAGTGACCATCATTGAGGGAAGTCATCAACATGTTATGTTCTAACACAAGATTTAAAATACAAAACAAGGCAATTTAAACTCTTACTAAAAGTCTAATATAAGATTTGAAAACCCAAACAAGGCAACTGAGACTCTTGATTATGACCTACACTTCCATCCTTGCTTTGTGAAACATAACAAGTGGTATTGAACCATTTCTTGGACAAAAGGGCAAGAATATGCCTTTCATTTTTTATTTTTTTTAGGAGAAAAAATTGGGCCACGATACTCATATCAATTTATGAGGTTTTCTATGAAAATTTTGAAGAAAAAATTGTGTGTTTGGATTCCTCTAAAAAAAAGAAAAGATTTCAATTTTTTTTTTGTTCAAATCAAAGTTTGAAGAGTGAATATGTCACTTGGGGTGGCAGTTGTCATGGGAGTGGGTAATTCTAAACCCCTAAGGAATAATGGAATCATCTTACTCTTGAAGTCTAAGAACCCACTCCAATAATCTTGTAGAAGTTTATGGTCTTCTCCAAGGGATGAAGATCGTTAAATTGCTCAACATCCACAACCTGGTTGTGATTGAAGACTCTTTTCTCATCATCAAATATATACAACAAGGAACATTCTCATCAGATGCAAGGCTTGCCTCTGTGCTTGGAAGGATAAGACATCTCAACTCTTCATTCTCTACCATGAGGTTTTATTATGTCTTAAGAGATAATAACTATGAAGCAGACATGTATGCATCCTTGGACACTAGGAAAAAGGAAGGGACCTTAATTATCAACAATGAGGTTACTAATGAATCCATCCCTTAATCAAGCTTATATGACACTTGACATTTCATTCTCTTGGCATGATGGTAGCATCATGACCATGAGCTAATTCATAATCATGGGGGGTGCGATGAGACATCCCATTTACCATCACACACACTCCTCCCCCGAGCAACACTCCTTTGAATCATTGCAGAGGGTAGTGGTGGATCTATATGGGATCATTTTGGTTCTCCCTTGGCATTTTGTTGGATGTGGCAAGGTGATTTTAGGACTACTCTGATGATGTCCCTACTTGAATATTCCTAGATTATTTTGTCCTTTTGCTTCTTAATATAGATGGTTTTTTGGGAGTAGGGATTTAGGTTGCATGGGTAGTCTCTATTATCTTTGGAAGGCTCACTCTCGGATAGTGTTTTCAACTCTTCTCTTAGCCCTCTCTCATAAGTATTAGGTTCAACCCGATACCCCGAGTTTCGTTCTCGACTTTCCTTTTCTGGTCCCAGTTCTGTACATTTGTTGAAGGACTTGGTCTTTTTACTTTTGGGTCCACGTGTTTTTTGTGCCCTTTTATTAGAATATGGGTCTGTCTTTCTTTATGGCTTGTCATCTTCCTTTTTCTTTCTCAACTCCAATAATTACTCTGTGGTGACTCCTGTTCCCCGTTCTTGGTTTGAACCCCCTAAGGCCATGGGTTACACAAAGCTCCGAGAAACTCAAAAGGATCTGAAGAAGCACGTCGATTCTATTGAAAGGAATGGTCATTTAATCAAAGCACTACATAGCAAATTGGGGGAGCAAGGCCTAATTTCAAATCCTTTGGTAGAGGTTTTAGTGGATATTTTGTTGACCCAAAAAAAGTGAATCTCGATCCATGAAGTTGCCCTGGCTATACTGCAACAATCAATGGTTTATCTTTTTAATGAGAAGAAGCTTGGAAATGGTTCTCTTGCCTCTTCCTCGGCCAAAGAGCATGGAATCTCTAGAGGGAAGGTATGAGTTCAACAAATCAACATGAATGTAGCTCTAACAAATGGAACCAATACTTCATAATGAAGTTTTGTGGTTTTTCAATTAACTTTTTGTTGGTTATGCTATTTAAAGTTGTAAAATTGTTAAGTATTTTATATAGACTATTTACTTATCAATATGAAAGGCTCAAGATGTATTATAAGAAACTTCAAGGTTATATGCCATCCTGGATAACTACTCTTTTTTGGGCTATACTTAGATGACCGGATCTTTTTTGGATTATACATCTCACTGCAAGCTTGGCTGCAGTCTTTTTTATATGATAAATCTATTAGTTATAGTTTTAAAAAAAGGAGTGAAGATATCGTTGATTTAAAATAAGCTATTTTAGGTTTTTTGTCTATTATGATCATGACTTTATTCCACATATTGTAGAGAAGATAACTTTTGATGGGATGCATAGATTGAATCCAAACCCAAACTAGGTGAACAAACACTTCAAAAACTACAATTTGACATATTATATGATATGCTTTTGATCAATATCGATGAAGTTATAAACATTTTAAATTGCAACCACAAAACCCTAGCCACACAAAGGAGATCCATTGAATGCAAGATTATTTTATTTGTGTTTTAAAACCTTAGCTCTCATACTTATAGTGGAATATTGCATTTAACATGTTTTAAAACCTTAGCTCTCATACTTATAGTGGAATATTGCATTTAACATGGATATATTAGCCCCCATCATTGAGTGATATCCAAGTTTATAAGACACTTAGGTGGAAAATGCCCCTCTTGAAGTTTTCTTGAATTTGCTAGAGTATGAAGATCATTAGAAGTGGTTACTTGAAGTTGAAGAAATTTCTAAGGCACACCAACAATATTCAAACCTTGAAGTAGTCCTTACACAACTACTACTTCTAGATAATTGAGTACAAAGTTTACAGGAATCATGTGAAGCAATCCAAAGGTTGGAACTTTTATTGAAGATGAATATAAAAGCGACATCTCTAGATAGTGCGATTTAGAAGAGGCTTGCAAAGAATGGTATATGGAGAGTTGTCATTTATGGGAAGACAACTACTTTCAATGTCTCTTTGATTAATATATTCCTCCATATGAAGTGACCATCATTGAGGGAAGTCATCAACATGTTATGTCTACTAGTTTCCAATTTGCAGTGCTCCCTCCATATCCACAATTGACCTTGTGCAACTACATGGATAATGTTTTCTCCATGGATGCTCCTAGTACCTTGGTAGAAATATATTTGGATCCATATGACCATGGTGAGGATCTTCAATCAAACACTTAGCCATTCATCAATTTTGGGTGTCATCAATGGGGGACCAACATGCACACCCATACATAGGACTTGGGCTTATGTACTCATTTCTTGGATGATTTCATTCTTAGTGTTGAGGGTAACTATAGTACTTGGGAATGGGGGTTATGGATGCATTTCTTGAATGAATTCATTTTCAATGTGGAAGGTAGCATTCATACATTGGACCTTGGGTTATGGATGAACACCTTATGGACAAACTTCTTGGACTACCTCACTCGCAACATTAAGGGAAACACTTGGACATGGAACCTTGGCTTATGGATGTACATCATAGGTACTATCATTGAGGGCAACATTTTTTAAAAGGGGATGGAATGGTGGAATCTCCCTAGTGATGTAATAAGGGCTTAGGGGCTTAGGGGACCATTAGAATTAATAATAGTATAGGTATGGTAGTCATTTAATATAATGTGCACTAGGTCCACTTTGTTAGTTACTATTAAAAAAAGTTCATTAGGTAGTTATCATGCAATAACCGTAATATGGCTCATTCATTAATGGAGAGGTCAATAATGGTTAATGTTAGGGTTTGCTAAGTAGTTATAAATAAAGATGGAGTCCTCCTAATGATATATGTCAATGATTGTTATTGTATTGAAGAATTAGGATTGTTATTGTATTGAAGAATTTCTCCTCTGGAGGTTACCCCACCCTAGAGGCAAGTGGACATGAATTTATCCTTCCATAAAATGATTATTATATGGTATTTCTCTACTTTAAGGGTTTTATGATTTAATGAAGTGAAATGACATTTCCATCGATTCATGATTATATGTTTTTTGAATCATTTTCGGATCTATTAAAGAACATAACAAATTCTTCCTTGTTGGACCTCTACAATACCTATTACCCACCAAGAGATTGGTGCCATTTCTCCTGATTTGTCTTGGGTAGTAGTCATACTTAAGAAATTTATAACTCTCGATTTGGTGGCGCATAGTAGCGGCAACATACACACATAAATGTCTATGATCTTCTCTATCTTTTACAGTTCTCTCCATTGTATTTCAGAATTGATATGTACAACTTTGTATGAACAAGTGCTTACATGGTGCGAGATATCTTTGATTTCTCTATATTATATATCGTGGAACCAATTATTTTTTCAGCATTTAGAAATCTTGCATCGAGTCTTGGACACATCCTTACTATCTTCTTACTAGGTCTCCGAGTGAGGAACTTATGTCCATTATAAACATCTCAATACCAACATCGAGTAGTTTAGCTAAATCTAGGATCCATTGTTCCGATGTTTCAAAAAGGCCCACTCATTTATAATCATTTTAATTTTGGTCCAAGTTAAAAGCAATTTACCACTGATTTGGTTTGTTTGTAACCACTGTTATAAACTTTATTTGATTTCCAATTCTAACTCTGGATTTAGTAAGACAAGTAGGTAAGTGGATTTAAATGAAGTTGCCTTGGTTCTTGGGACCAAGGCATGACTTTTGTCCTTCACTAGTAGGCTCCTAAGTCCGTTAGGAGTAGGCTCCTAAGTGATGATGATTGAAACTTGATGATCCGTGTTACCCTTAGAAAAGCTATTACCTGCAAAAATTTGGAAGAGAAGTTTGAAACCAATCCATTTTCAAGTTTTTCTACTACGTTACCATGTTTAATTGCCATCAAGACTTTACTTTTGATTTTATACAATGCCTTATTTGTAATAGGTACATGCCCTTCAAAGTGGGTTATTGTATTCATTAAGCTTCAAGACCTGCAATAACTGTGCTATTTGATGTTCTTATTGAATTTACATGTGCAATTTCACCTTCTTAGTGATTCTTTGCACAAACAGATACTCTGTTACTCATGAAGATAGCTTTGGCCACAAACTGTATAGAATATTTGCAGAGTTCACTTTCAAAACTTTTGCTTCTTGAGTTTTATGAGCTTCCCTAATCAAACAAAGTTGTATTACACACCAATAAGGTTCTAATGGTTACTAAATTTTGAAGAAAGATTCGATTAGTTGCATGGCTTCTTCTATCCCCCATTCATTTGCACTTACACTTGCCAGGTCCATAGTTGACAAGTTTTCGTCCTTGACGCACTCACACCTACAACCATGCCACTCATAGAAGATTTGCCATGCCACTCACAGAAGATTTGAAATATTCTTAAGAAAAAAATGTTTTACAAGACTTTTTTAAGAGGCGCTATCCTAAGAAAATACATCATGTTTCCTTTCTCTTGCTTTAATTATAAAACAAATCAGCATAAAATTAGCAGTATTGATCTGATATGTAAAAGATCTATAAATAAATATATATGGAGGAATAAAATTGAAGTTCAATTTCAGAAAATCGTAACGTTAGAATATAATAAGAAATCCATGGTGTTGTACTATGGGAATAAAAAAAAATCAACCCATTGACCAAGGAAACTGATTAAAGTGAACCAAAGGTCATTACTACCACAGGTATTAATATATACAATTTGAAATATTATAGGGAAATGCCAGATTACAGGGCAAAAGCCTATTATTGTGGATAAATAAACCCGAATTACTGCCAGGTCCTTGGAAGAATAGGGGGCAATCTGTACACAGATAAACCAACTTTTGTGTCTTTACATCTTTCTTGATGCAACGACATAATAAAGGTCGCACTTTCAATCCTTTTAAAATTTGAACTGTCCAATTCCTTCAATCCTACTTAACCGGGTGGCTGATATAGTTACCTTATATGCCTTCCGGATTAACTAATCAGTACTGCCCAACTTCTATAAAATGACATTTAACTCTACAATTGATAAAGTTGGTGCCGCCAAATAGTTGAGTGTTTTGGGCCTCTTTCTGTTGCCATGTTACAGCATCAAGGATCTCCAGACACTAATATTAACTGTGACAAGCAGAAAAATCGCCTACTTGAAAGTTCAAACGCGACTGTGATTATATTAGGAAGCTTGTAGCTAGAGATGAGTTTTTTTCTTCCTTCACGTTACCAATAATCTCCACAAGAACAAAGATCATCTTTAAAATGATGGAAACGGTTGACATCCCTGACAATAATTGATTGCCCAACAATCTTCGAAATTAACTTGATGGCATTGTTGCAGTCACCACACATATGAAGTTTTTTGGTGATTCGGATAGCTGTCCTAGGACTTGTTTTGATAAGCCCAAAAGCAATA
>CBVK0103825610.1:0-12398 GCA_900067695.1 Picea abies
CCTTTGGCTATGGGATAAGAAAAAGCTCCTCTTTGAGACTCTTGTCACTCATGTTATCTTATATGGATGTGAAGTTTAGGGATGAAATATATCTTGAGAATCTTAGAGAAAGATAGAGAAGATCCAAAATAATTTTATAACTTATAATCTCAAAATTACTGGCAATACACCCTATCCTATCCTCCTCATCAAAACGATCATTTCCCCCATTGAGAGCACAAATATGATTAGGTATTTAATGTATAAGAACACGATACACAACATGGATAAAAAGAGGCTCCCAAATATTGCTTCAGACTCTAGCCAAAATCACCAACGACTCAAGTAGGGATGACATAATGATGTCAAGTCTTGGCTAAATCATTGGGGAATAAAAGAAGTTATTATGCAGAATACCAATGATATTAAAAATATTGTACAAGATAAATTTAAGGAGAATATTTGGTGTGATAAATAATTAGAGGATAAAAGAAAATTAAGATATTATAAGGAGGTGGTTAAACCTAACCTTGAAGATCAAAAGTGTCTCTCTATTTTGACTAGCGTAAAGAAGTGAATCAATATTGCTAAAATAAAAACTAATTCTCATGAGTTGCATAGTGAAATTGGGCATTGGAAAATACCCCAAACACCATGACAAGAAAGACTCTATCATCTTTGTGACACCAATGGGGTTGAATATGAAAAGCACTTTCTCCTAGAATGCCCTGCGTATACCCAAGTTAGATCCCAATTTCAAAATATTTGTCACAATACCGACCTTCCTAACCTTCTAAGTCATCAAAAAGAGATAATGGTGAGACCAGGTTTAGAGGTTATCATTCAACTATGTACCACCTTATCGCGCTTAGGATCATTGTGGAGGAGTGTCGCAATAATAAAACTAATATCCTTTGTTATTTCGTTGACTTTAGGAAGTCTTTTTACATTGTGCCTAGGACCAACAATTGGAATAGGTTAGAAGAGCTAAAAGTTCCCTCTGGGTTAAGAATTGTTGTGGTAAGGTTGTATGAGAACATTATTACCAAGTTTAGGAGCACTAAGGGTTGGTCAGAATAAATCAATTACAATATAGGAGTCGAGCAAGGTTGTCCCCTATCCCCTACCATTTTTGGCATTTACATTAATGACAAGCTATAAGATTGTTTGGAAGCTGCAGGTTGTGTTGGACCAACTCTTGCTAGTACAATAATCATCCTTCTTCTCTGTGTTGGACCAACTCTTGCTAGTACAATAATCATCCTTCTTCTCTATGTTGATGATATTGTTCTTATGACAAGGAATCCCTATGACCTTAGTAAGCAACTTAGAAACCTCAAGGAATTCTGCTCTAGTATAGGTATGACCGTGAACACTGACAAAACAAAGGTTATGATCATTAAATCCATTAAGATCATCTATGATAATTTTGTATATGAAATTACTATCTTGGAGGAAGTGCCTTTGTACAAGTATATTGTAATTGATATTCATCACAAGCTTAATTAGAAAAATAACATTGAGAAAAGGACAAATGGAGGGTGGAAATCTTATTATGGGATTGGAAATAATTGTAATTAATAGAACTTTGGTTGTGGGATAAGAAAAATATCCTCTTTGAGACTCTTGTCACTAATGTTATCTTATTTGGATGTGAAGTTTGGGGATGTAGTATCTCTCGAGAATCTTGGAGAAAGATAGAGAAGATCCAAAATAATTTTATAACTTATAATCTACAAATTAAGGGAAATACACCCTATCCTATCCTCCTCATAGAAGTGAGCCTTTCCTCATTGAGAGAACATCTATGATTACGTACTTAATGTACAAGAACAAGATAAAAAACATAGATAAAAAGAGGCTCCCCAAAATTTCTCTGGATTTAAATGTCTGACAAGTTTCGATGGAATTTAAATGTCGTTTTAGAAAGTTTCCTTTCTAACCATGTATCTCTTTTTTGGAATTTTGTTCTTTAATATTGAAACATGATAGAAACATAAATAACTTAGATGACTAAACATGAAGAAAACTGGGCACATGGTAGCCCTCTTCCAATGATATGCAAACAATACTCAAGCCTAATCAATATTAACAAATAATACTATCATTAACCAAGTGAAAAATATTATTTGAGAGAGAGAGAAGAAAAATTACGCACAAATCACACGTGAAAACAAATAAAATAGAATTAATTATGCATATTGTCTGCATCCATGCAATGTATTAAAACACCATCAAATTTAAAACAACATTCATTTAGCAACCATAATCATTCATGATAACTTAAGATAATGATAATCTTACTAAAAGGCCCATAGCAGAAAACTATTTGCAGAGCAATACACATATCAAGTTAATCCACAAGCTTGGTATACATTTATCTCCAGCTCTATATGAGCTTCAATATTAAACTTAAAATTAATTTTGTGTCTAACTCTCAAGTTCTTACAAAAACTATCGACCTTTCAAAATGAGGTCGATGTCTTTATTTATAAAAACTATACCTACTAAAAATAACTTAAAAGTTAACTTTAAGTGAAGACAAGAATTAGTAGAGTGGACTCATCCACGTGTAAGCTCATAGTAAACTCCCTGTCATCCTAATGGATTTGCTCGATCATACTCGGACCATTGGGTAAAAATATATTTGCAAGTATGGAGGTACAAAAATCGGTGTTGTTCCATTGGTGTGCTAAGATCATCTTTCATCTCCATTAATTGATGCTTGAACTGATGCATTTTGACACTCAAGTACCACCATACTTTTGATTCTCCTATCGGGCCATTGATAAACCTTCACACTTGTCCCTTTTATAAAGTTTTGATTTCAAGAACATCAACTTCAAGCTTCTGATCTTATTCCTCTAGATGCTTTATTATGTTTTTGAGGTCCAAGAAATATTCAGGCATACCAAATCCAGGAAGTTGAATATCTTTCATCCTCTGTTTTTTCCCAATTATTGAGACATTCCTCCCATTTGTTTTGCATTTTTTGTTGTGGTGCTGCCACTAGTTGTGTCCAATATTCTGCTGCGTTTTGGAATATGCCAAACTATCATCCATGAGCATCTTGATACCATACTCCTATTCACTCCGACCCTTCTGGATATCCCTGATGTATTCAATTTGTGCCAAGTACGTGTGTGATTTTTTATACCACCTAATCATATATTTTTCTTCTATCATACCAAGCAAGGTATCCTCTTGATATCTTACAATATGAGCCATAAATGTTTCCATATATAATTTAATTTGATTGTTTCCATCTCATAACTCTTTCCTCATGAAGGTGATCACCCGTGAGTTACCCTGATAATACTTGACCTAATGTCTGAGATGCCCAAGTTCCACCCTCATGGACTCTACTTGTCGCTCGTCTTCTCTTGCCCTGTTGATGGTGGCACTTGATATGGCCATTCCAGCTCCAAGTGGTTCACTCACTTTGGATTGCTTGGAATCCAACATAGTTTCTTTTGTAGTGATCACCACAATGCTATCCAAAGTAAGCCTTCTCTTCTTACTATTTATTTTGACCACCACTTGCCTCTTTTTGTTTTATGTTATGGCATGCACATTGACCACCTCGTTTACAGGTTTTGGAATAGGTTGGTCCCCCCATGAGATGGTGTTGCTCAGACTACCTAGAGTATGAAAGTGCTCAAGGGATGGTTCCTTACCTTTCTCATCCACTGATACCTGGTTGTTGACGCTTTCTCCATCTTTTCCTGATGCATGCTCTTGGCCTGGCACTATAGAAGGTTTTCCAAGGCTATCTGTGAGTTTAGTCTCTGCATCTTGGAGCACCTCTCCTACCTTCCTAGTGTCAGTGGTGACTTCTGTCACATTATTTGTTGTTGTTTCTGATGGTGTTGTCATTTCCTTGGGTGAAGAGGGGGTTGGAGTCTTTGCTGTGGTTTCTTCAAACTATTCATCATCATCTTTATTTTCATTCCCTTGGCTTCTGGGTGTGTCACCTCCAGGTTTCCCTCCAACATCTAAAATTTTATCATTCTCTTCTTTATCCAGGGTCTTTTCTTCTTGGATATAACCCTCACTATTACTTTCATCTTTACTTCTTGAGCTCCTTCTTGCTCTGTCTTGTATCTCACCATTTCCTAATGAGGTGGCATATGTTGTGTCCTATTCCTCTTCGTTTCTCTCTTGGACACTTACTCCTTCAACTTAAAGTTGTGACCCTTGTCCTAAGGGGGTAGTAATTCTTTTAGTTGTATTCAAGTTTGTCCCCATATCTATGGGTTGCAGTCCTTGAGGTAGATGGGTGTCTAATATTTCTGTAGCAAGTTCATTGATAATGGGAATTGTTGTATTGTCCAAATCCTAACTATCATCATCATAGATTGTAATCATATTAGCTATTACTTTCAGTTGTATTCAAGTTTGTCCCTATATCCATGGGCTATGGTCTTTGAGGTAACTTCGTGTATAATATTTCTGTAGCAGCTTCATTGATAATGGGAACAATTTTATTGTCCAAATCCTCACTATCATCATCATAGATTGTAATCAAATCAACTATTACTGGTGCCAATGCACTTGGGAATGGTGTTACTATCAAGGGTTCTGTTGTTAATTGAGGTCCTTATTGCTCTACCAATACCTTCTCCACAAATGGCTATTCATTTTTTCCCTCAGGTGAAGTGTCCCTTGGTGGTGTTAGTTCCCCCCTCTCCCATATGTATCATTGGAGTTATGGTTGGTGGCCCTAGTACTTGAATGGTAGGATTTTTCCCATGCTCATGTAATACTCTCTTGACTTCTGCTAGGAGCCTTAGTGATTTACATCTCCTTGCTACTTGCTCTTCATTTTCATTCTATTTCTGTACAATAGATCTTGTTGTTTGTTCTAACCATTCTAATTGTTCATCTCCTGACATAGCCTTGAATCGGGCCAGGTCTAGTTTCTCTTTCCTTCATAGGACCTCTTCCTGTTACACACCAAATTTCCACACTACTAAGTGGTGCACTTATGTATTGTATCCTACCAAGTGTCAGATTTAAGTATAAATTATGTAGGTGTTGATTTTCCACATTCCTAAATGTTACACTTATATTCTACTAAGTGTCGTAATTGAATTTTACAAGTCTATCATCATGTGGAAGTGTTGGTCATGTTCCATAGAGAGATTGGGGGAGAAAACCCATCATATGGAGGAAAAAATACACTCTATCATCATGAAGAAGTGTTGGTTATGTTCCCTAGACAAATTGGTGAAGAAACCTTATCATTTGAAGGTCGTAAAACCACTTTTTTACCTTGAGTTTTTGATCATTTTTTATTACTGATGAACCCCTGATAGGGAGTGTTAGTCCCTTAATAACACTCCCTGCTCAACTGTAGGGGAGAATTAGTGACACTGTGTGCTAATCCTTTGGGGAGTGTTAGTTTGGTTATAACCAATTCCACCTTTTTTGGAGGGAAGGTTCTGGGAGATTGGAGTTTGTCTGGGTCAAAGGGATTCAAGTCCTATCTATCTACTTGATACTATGATGAAGATATTAATTAGTTGAGCCATATAATCAACCATATTCCTAAAATACTCCATGGTGGTTGAGCCTTCATTTTCTATATAAGGAGGCCACTCAAGGGTAAAAGGGGAGTTCTAAAGAGTATCAAACCTATGTTCTTGTGACATTTAGAGATAGTTCATTAGCATTCTAGTAGTGCACACAAGGGGATGGATAGGAGGAGCATTGGAGGAAGCTTGCATCACATCAACTTGGTTTTAAGTATTGTCCTTTGTTTCTCATGAATATAAGCTTGGCCTATTCCAAAAACTTTTGTCTCATTTAATTTACATACGAATGTTATGCTTGTTTCATTTAGTTAGATTTGCTTTCATCTAACTTTGTGTGAGTATTAGAAGAGGAAGATCGTTCTGTCTAAGTGCAGGGAGATTGTGATCGAGCTAGGACTGGATCCAACACTAGATCAACAAGGAGTAGTGAGGACAACCTTCAAAAAAGGTGCATTCTTATTTCCTTTTCAGTCTTCTCATTTCCATGTGTGAATAGACAAGAACAAGGGATGTTAGTGTCCACTTTATCTATTCTGTCTTAGTCAAAGAAAACCCAAATAAGGGGAGATTAACTTGTCTGCAAGGTAATATTTCTCACAACAATTAGGAAGAAGAATATTTTCTACAATAGGAAAGAACCTTGGGAGTCGAGTCACGTGTGCAGGAAAATGTAAGGTACATTACATTAAGGTGCTTCCTGAAAGTGATGAGGATGAGGAGGCAGGACATGAGCAGGGCATCAAGCATAACAGTTCAGACGATGAGAAGCCATGAGTGGAGGCTAAGAGTGTTGAGCAGTAGCACGTGGAGACACAAGGTGTGACTATTGTCACTTTGTCACTTGTTCCTAGATTTCACACCTTCAGGGTCTGTGGGGTATTACAAGGACAGAGTGTCACAGTTCTGATTGATGGTGGGGAAACCCACAATTTCATTGACTCGACCTTTGTGACTAGGAGAGGCATTCCTACAATAGACCTTGAGAGGTTTGATGAAGTGGTAGCATGTGGGTATAGTATGCCATGCACACAGAAGATTATGCATTTGGGTGTAGTGTTGGGAAACTACACAGTGACCGATGATTTTTACGTAGTTGGGTTGTCAAATACTAATATCATATTGGGAGTTCAATGGTTTGTTTCCTTGGGAAAGCATTCTCTTGATTGTCAAGCCATGGAGCTAGAGTTCGGGACAACGGATGGTAGATAGGTGGTTTTGAGGGGCATGACCAATGGAGCTCCTAGGATGGTTTCAGCGTAGCACATGGAGAGTATATTAAGATATGGGTTAGAATACTTTCCATAGATTGATCTTCAATCATATTGTCAGCAAGTCAGGGATAGGGAGCCTCACATGACAGAGGTTTTATTTGTGGACCATGTGATCAATGAGTAGGGTGTACATGTACATCAGGAGAATATCCAGGCTTTGTTAGATTGTCTCACAGGGATTTCAACTGATTGGAAGTTCCACATTCTAGTGGAATATTCCAAGGATTGGTTTTCTTGTGAGTTGACTGATGGCCACATTCATGATGGCATGTAAAATGTGGTGGATGAAATCATCTACTACAGAGGTTGCATATACTTGGTTTTGGAGTCCACACTTAGAGAGGATATCATGAGGGTTTTTCATGATACGCCCTATGTAGGATATCATGAGAACTTCAGGACTTACCAACATATCTAAGAGAAGTTCTCATGGAAGGGCCTCAAGGATAATGTGTTGAGACATGTGAGGGAGTGCATAACTTGTCAGTAGAACGAGTCAGAGGTGTATGGTAGGGAATGTATTTATTTCATTGATGGTCAGTGAACCAATTTGGTACACTCCTTCGTGAGTCCATCAGAGTATGAGGCACTGCAAGCAGCAAAGTTGTTTTCTAGAGAGGTTTCTAGACTCCATGGGTTGCTTGAGTACGTTGATAGTGTCAAGAGAAGCACATTTTCTAGTATAATTTGGCAGGGGTTGTGCGGATTAGCAAGCATAGAGTTGACTCCTAATAATCTGTTTCCACTAGATTTGTTACACACCAAAATGTCACACTTAAGTGTCGCATTTATTATGCACCTAAGTGTCACAAGTGTCGTATGCACCTTACCAAGTGTTTCATGCACTTTATCAAGTGTTGTATGCACCTTACTAAGTGTTGCATGCACTTTGACACCATGAAAGAACATTTGTCATGATCCCTAGTCTTTGTGGATTTGTCATGATCCCTAGTCTTTGTGGAGGAGAAAACCCAGCATGAGATGGTAAAAAAAAAAAAATTACCTTGAGTTTTGACCCATTTTTGAAGCTCAATGCCCCCCTACCCATGTAAAGGGAGCATTGATCCTTGATCAATGCTCCTTACTGAACTATGGGGGGAGTGTTGATAATGCTTTGTGCTCCATACTAGGGGAGAATTGAAGTGGTTAGAGGAAGATTTGTTCATCCCACCTTATTCTAAGGGTCACCCCTAAGATGCTCTTAAGTGGTTTTGGTCGAGGGGTTGAGTCATGAGTTGAGTCATCCATACTCCCTCCATTTTGGGTAACCAAATACTAACCTAAGGAGCTAAATCCTCAACCATTTCCTAGAATCCTTCATGGTGATCCTCAACCATTTCCTAGAATCCTTCATGGTGGTTAAGCCTCCCAAATCATATATAATGAGGCCACTCAAAGGTGAAAAAGGGGAGAAAGGATTTCAGAGTGTCAAACCTTTGACCCTAGAGTTCAGAAATAGTTTAGGAGCATCATAATTATTGTTTGGTTATGCATAAGGGGATGGAAAGGAGAATCTTGGAGGAACGCTAGCACAAAGACAATGCAATTGTAAGTGTTTCTATTGTTTCTCATTATTCATATAACTTGGCATATTCCCTTCATGTTTGTGTCTTTGATTCATAAATGTCTATTGTTGTAAATTCATCATAGTTAGATCTATCTTTAGTTGAAAATCTAGGGTAGAGGAAGGTGGTTTCTTCGTGTTCTTTGCAGGATCTCTCCCACGCCTAGGAGCTTGGTCAACAAGGTCAAAGGATGGAGTAGCGAGGACAACAATTGTAATAAGGTAAGTCCCCCATCTCGTTCTTCTCATTTGATTATCTAAGTAGATCTAAAGGGAAAGTAGTTACCACTTGTTCTCTTCTGTCATGGATCGAAAAGAACCCGGTCTAGGGGGAGTTCAACATGTCCACAGGGTGAAATTTCTCACAACACGGTTGGATGCGAGGCTTGGCATATTTGAGTTCCATTGGTTATCGGTATAGCATTGTGGGAGTCGGTAGGTTTGAGGGATAGTGAAAGCCTAGTTTGGTTGTGGGTTCCAGGAACTCATTTGATTGGTCTGTTTTAGTTTTGGGATGCCTTGAGGGGAGATGTTGGGATGCATTCTATATGGCAGGACAAATTGTCTTCCCCGCTATCCAGGATCGAGTATGACAGTGGACTTACAGTCCTTGACTTCACTGAGGCCGTCTTCTTTCTTGCAGGGGCCGAATTTGGAGTGCGTGGGACGAACTCTTGTTGGGAAGCCAAACCTTGTGTGAGAGGGCCGAGTTATATGGCACTGCCTTTTGCATATTTAACACAACCACGAACTCCTCGTCTCAAGAAACAGTGAAAGATCCCAAAGATCTACTGACAAATGGAAGGCTCATTCTCATAGTAAATCGGCGGCGTCTAGGTGGATACCATATCATTTACTATGCGTATTTTCTAGCAACACGTTCTGGGACTACGTATTGGCATATCAGTCAAACTGATCAATTCGACCCTTGTGCGGTTTCTTGGTTCTGGTACTAATCATATCCTCGAGGGTTTTCCTGGGACTGGTATGGTGCATAATCCTGACCGGATTAAGATCCCAGACCACGAATTCCTCATTGTGGTCGTGGACGCCTCTTGCACCAAACCCTATCGAATTGATGTCATAATGATATCTCCGGGCCAGACCACAGACATCCTCCTCACCACCAATAGAGATCCAGCGAAATACTACATGTCTGCTCGAGCATATTCAAGTTTGATATCCCCATTTGATAACACCATAACAATTGGTCATATTTCTCAGATCTCCTCGACAACAGATCTTCTGGTGTGGCGTCACATGGGCAACAATCATACAAAAAATTACCCTCCATGCACGTGTCCATTAAGCATCACAAGCATGTCAGATCCAGTAAAAAACTAGACTCAAATTGGCCAACAACACATAGCCAACCAGATACACAATTCATCTCACTCAATCTTATGAATTGTGACAACACAATTGTGTGCAATTGGTCCTTTTCAACAGTTCTTTCCAACGGATCCACTTATTCAAAAGCAGACCTTTGGTACTGCCCTCCTCCGTGACATGCACATATAATCAAGCCACTTTCAACAAAATATATGTACTCTCATATATTAGTCTTATATGAATACAACCCTCATTCTTCAGCTGTGGAGGATTTCTTTGAAGACTCACACAAGCCTCTCACCTCAGAAGCCTTATTGGCTCTGATATCATATCAGAAAATGAGAGAAGAGAGATGTCACAACAAAACTTGTTGCTTGTTCTATTAACAATGGAAATGGACATATAAATATATGAATGATTTGATAATAGATAAATTACCTTATCACAATTTTAACTAGGTGAGAGGGAGCTAATCTAGTTCTCATCAAACAACCTCCTAAAACTTCTCAAGAAGACTATTCACATAGAGACATTCTCTACTTGATAATAACCAATACAATAATAAACTATGTGACTAAATACTAACACATCAGACAAGTATGAATTAACTATTCTAATGATAATTTGGATGGTGTCTATTTGATTTGGTTTAAAAATATGAAAAGTGATTGATTTAATGATATTAATAATGATGCTTCAGATCACAAGGAAATATTAATGGAGTTTGTTGGTGTTAGATTGCGAGGAACTGGATGAAAGATCGATTGGTGTGATAGTTTCAACAAATTCTTTAACTTTGCATATAAATGCATATGAGAGTTGTTTGTGGTTATGGTGAACAATGTTGATGAATAGTTTAAATTATAATTTAGAGTGAAATGAAGGCATCAAACTAGGATTGACTTTCAATGCTCAAAGTTGGCCTCTAGGTATTGCTAGTGGTTTCATTGGATTTTATATGAGGTGATTGAAGTAGATGATACATAAGTTAGAATTTGAAAATCAAGGAGATTTATGTTGGCTTGCTTAAATATCGAATCGGCTCCGAGGTTGAGGCCCTATCATGAAGGGAGAATTGTAACACCCATTGGTGCATGTGGTAGTTGTGAGATTTTCATATGTCTGTAAGGGCATGTGTTGTTGTTTATTATGGATGATCACCTCTTCGTCGGTCGTTGCTAGCCAATTATTTCAAGTACCATCCTCCATCGATAATAGTTGATTTTTTCTTGGGTGGTTAGTTTTTGTTGAATCATACCTTGATAACAGGTAGCATGTTCCCTTTCCATAATTATCATCAAGTTCATATTATGTGATGATCCTGGATAACTTTTAAGTGTTTTTTTATTGTTCTTTGGACTCCTCTTCTAGATTGATTCCCTTTTTGGACATTCATTTTCCATAGAACATATGCATGACCCAATGAAGGAAACCTAAAAGGTATACAATAAGAAGTTATCTTTTGATGTGATGCAGGTATTATTAGTATGACCAATAGGAGGAGTTGTCACAGGCTCACCTTTTCCCTTATGCTTACTTCTTTGGATGATTGAGTATGGTGGACTTAGACAATCATGGGGATTTTGTAGTTATGACAAACACTGAGGTATTCTTATCTAATAAGTCAAAATTGCATTAAATGTCCTTGAGGATGACTATGTAGCATTAAGAATTCTTGGATGATATGAGTAGTCCATGAGGGTTGATTGATACTTTAGATAGTTGTTATTTAACATGTTTATTGATGTGTAGATGCTTTGTATATTAATGATGATATTCCATTGGTATTTATATGATGCCATTTGAATGTCTCTTGATCATGGCCATTGGTAATTATTGAAGGATGGTTAGCATGATAGTATGATTGAAGTTATGTACACTTACTAATATGTGGATGTTCTATATAGAAAGGATGTTATTGCACAAAGAATTGGTACTCTTAATGAGTGCCATGTCGTGTTATGATGTATTACAATATTGGATATTCTTCCTTTGATATGATTCATAATATATTGTTATGACTGGATACCTTTCCATGATCATTATTATTTCTATGAATGGATACCTTGGTATGTATGGATACCTTGTTATGGTTATTTCTATGATTGGTTGGATACCTTGCTATGTTTGGATGTCTTTCCTTTGATATGCTTCATGTTATGATTCATGTTGTATGTGCATGATCGGATGAATTGATATGATTTATACATGCATTGGGTTCCTTTTCTATGATATGATTTAGGATGTATGCAAATGTTGGATGACTTGTTAAGATGTATATCTATCTTGTTTATCTTTCACATTTAGTGGGCTTCATAACATAATTTATGATTTATGTTTGGTTGATGAGATACTACAAACAATGGATTATGATGATGATGTTATATGTGTACATGTGTTGGTTTCCTTGCCATGAAGTGGTTTCATATTATGATTGATGATGTGTACATGTGATGGATGCCTCGTCATTTATTAGGTTCATACTATTATTGACTATGAATACGCATGTAGGATGTCATGTTATGGTAAGATTAATTATGATGATGATGTTGCATATATGTTGGTATCTTGGATGGACTAACATGTTGTAGATTGAGATGTTGGTGGAAATTGGGGAAGTGCACTCAAGGGAAGGGCTATTGTATCAATGAGGATGACTATCAAATCCTAGTGCCTAGGAAGCTTGGGAAATGGGAAAATACTTGTGAAAATGAC
>CBVK0103825654.1:0-17370 GCA_900067695.1 Picea abies
ACTTAAGTGGATTATGAGATCTAATCTCATCCATCCATTTTGGAGAAAGGATAAGATCTAATTTGGGCCCTTGGTTTTCTAGGTTATCCTTGATATTAGGCTAAAGGAGGAAAAGAAGGGAAAATGAGGCTCATTTTTCACTTAAGAGAGTTGAGTGAAGAGGAAGAGATGAAAATAGGATTTGGAGAAGAGAGGCACACTTGATAAAAGAAGGGCACAAAGCTTGAAGGAGGGGCACACTAGTTCATGAGAGCATTCATGGAGGAGAGGGGTGCTTGTGATTTTGGGTACATTAGTGAGAATCTAAGGAAACGAAATAGCATGGAGGAGTTATATTGAGAGGAGGGTGCACTTGTGTAATTAAGGGCACATAAGAGCAAGATAGGGGCAAAATCCTTAAGGAAGGCGGACAAGAGGACTGAGGAGGTGCATTCTTTGTGAGGAGGGGCGCACTAGAGGAATAATGCACATCAAGAAAATAGAGAAGGGCACATCTATATATTGGGTGAATTCTATAAGTGGGAAAGACAAATAAAATAAAAAGGCAAAGGAAAATCAAGTGAAGGGGGCGCACCAAGGCAAAGGGCGCTTTTTTCAGAGGCTAGCAGGAACAAGTTAGAGGGACTCCATTGCAAGCTTGAGAAGAATATGGGATTGCATCAAGTTCCTTTTGTATTTACTTGTTGTAGCATTTTCTTTCAGATATCCATAATATATCTATCTCTCTTATTGGTTTTCCCCGTGGGGTTTTTTTGAGGGTCATGTTGACCAAAAACACTTGTGCTCATTTATCATGGTTTTCTTAGTATTTTCAACTTAGTAGTTGTTAAATATTCTAGAGGAGTATTGTATGTTTTGATGCATGTGAAGAGATAATTTGGACAACAAAAATATCCTACATAAACCCTTCACAAAGAGGCACCAAAAGAGCATGCAAGCATAAGCTTAAGGCATATTTTGAAGAGGGTAAAATTCAGATTTGTTGGTTGTTTTGGACAGTGAGAAAACGGTCCTAAAGTGAGGAAAATAGTTTGAAAATACCTTGAAATTAGTTCCCAACAAGAGGTCACATGATAGGCCTGTTGGGCAGCCTTAGGAACCTCAAATTTGATTCATGGTATCAGAGCGTGAGGGAAAAAGAGGTGGCTGATTTTTGGAGTAAATAGTTGGCAGATTTTTCACTTGTGTGGAAGATTATTTTTCACATTTGATTTTTGTGTGTTGGAGGCTTTGTTGTGTTGTTCACTATTGCTTAGTTTTACTTGGTCATAGTGTATCAGTTTTAGCATCATATGGAAGCCATGTTGGTGGCAGGTTTGAGGTTGGAGGATAGGCTTGCGGGGGAGGCAACTGGTCTCCATGGAAGGCCATGATAGCATTGATTATGAAGCATCTAGAGTTATGGGATATTGTGGACAATCCTGTAGTACCTCCTACAGATGCAGTGCTCATGGCTGAGTTCTAGATGAGGAACATTAGGGCCAAGAGGACTATCCTTGATGCGGTCAATGACCATGCCATTCCTCACATTTATGGTAAAGATTTTTCATTTCATATGTGGTAATCACTATGCGATATTTAACAAAGTCCTAACCAGAATTGGAATATGGTGCTCCAGGAGAAGCTAAGGGACACCAAGATGACAAAGATAGATACAGTTACCTCATTCCTCATGATATTTTCTCATATTCATGATAAGTTGGAAACGGTTGGAGAGATATTATATCCCTCGGAGTTGGTGAGGAAAACCTTAAATGGATTCTCCAAACCTTGGGAGATTTTTGTACGAGGCGTCATGGCTAGAGAGAATATGCCTAGTTGGGAGAGGCTTTGTGATGACTTTGTGCAGGAGGAGCTTAGATTTGGATATGGATATTCTAGTTATCAGTAGGGTGTGGATGGTGATGAGGGTGATATTGCTCTTGTGGCTAAGGGAAATAAGAAGACCAAGCAGTAACAGCCGAGAGGAGGTGAGAAACATAGGGATATGACAAAAGTGATATGTTTTACTTGTAACCAGTTGGGGAACCATGATGGACAATTTCCCAAAAACAAGAAGAAGAATAATTAGGGTGGTAATGCAGTGATAATAGAGGAGGAGGAGTTTGCGTCTTATTTTGAGAGAGAGTGTTCCTTGATAGTTTTTTGTTTGATAGTTGAGTCACCATCCAACATCCGGTACATTGACAATGGAGCATCGAGTCACATGTTAGGTGTGAGAGAGAACTTCACTGATCTCTGAGATGTGGAGATAGTGCTTGGAGACAACACCATAGTCAGGGTGGTCAGGTGTGGAAAAGAATCATTTCAGAGGGAGTGTATGCCACCCTTGGTGTTCAGGGATGTTTTGTATGTCTGAGGATTGAAGAAGAATCTCATTTCAGTTTCCTCCATCCAGGATAGGGAGATTGAGGTGTCCCTCAGAGGGGAAAAGTTACCCATTCACCCTAAGGGGTCTAGTGTCACTTTTGGTAGAGTGATTGGGACGTGAGAGGGGAACTTGTGCATATTTATTTTCCATCCTTTGTATTCCTTGATGAGTAGCAATAACAAAATTCAGTTGTGTGAGTTGTGGCATCATAGGATGGCTCATCTATATCATGGATCTATGAGATTACTGAGAGAGATTGTGACGGGCATGCCACAGTTCAACATTGAGCATCAAGAGGTGTGTAGAGGGTGTTCTCTTGAGAATTACACCAAGATTGTCTTTCCCAATAGTGACAATAGATCAACTGGGGTACTAGACTTGATACACATAAATGTGTGTGGGCCCATGTCACGAGTGTCCTTGGGTGGTTGGGAGTATTATGTTACTTTCAATGATGACCACTCTAGGAAGACTTGGAAATTTTTCCTGAAGACCAAGAGTGAGGTATTCAAGAGGTTCCAAGATTTCAAACCTCTTGTGGAGAACCAGACAGGAAAGAAGATCAAGGTTTTGTAGTCAGACAATGGGGGTGAGTATGCCTCCACAAAGTTTTTAGATTTTTGTATCAAGCAGGGTATTATAAGGCATTCGATGATTCCTTACAACCCATAAAATAATGGGGTTGCAGAGAGGAAGAATAGGGCCACAGTTGGTGCAACAAGGAGTATGTTGCATGATCAAGCACTGCCATTCTACTTATGGGCAGAGGCTTTCATTACTACATTATATATACAGAACATGAGTCCCCATAAATATTTGGGGAGGAAGACTCTTGAGGAGGAATTGACTGGGAGTAGGCCTGATGTTGAGAAACTATGCATATTTGGGTGTTCGACACTCTGTCATGTCCCCTCAGAGAAGAGAACAAAGCTAGATTCTACAACAGAGAAAGGGATGCTAGTTGGATACTTAGAGGTTACAAAGGCCTATCGGATATACATTCCAACACTGAGGAGAGATGTAATATTTGAGGAGGGTATAGATTTTAGGAGATCTCTCGATTTGAGGAGTTCCCACAGTTGCAGAGTGATGTTTCGGGGACACAACCTCAGGTGTCGAGTACACTGATTTCAAGGGTGAGTGGTCCACCTGGTATAGTTTTAGATTCACAGTTTCCAAGTATACAGACAGTTGGTGCAAGTGCTTCAAGATCACATACTATTGATCAAATATCTATGCATGAGACTTAGAGGCATGAGGATACTACTCCATGAGAGGTTACTTCATGGAAGAGGAAATTGAGATGGTTTTAGGAGACCCTGAAGGAGGCCAAGGAGTATGTTGGAGAGCCTCAAAGATTAATGAGAGAGAGAAAGGTTCCAGAGAGGTTTGGGTCCCACTTGGCTATGGTGATGAGAGGATCAGATTCAGAGGCCACTTTTGATGAGCATGTTGCATATTTACTCACCGATGCCTTGCCAAGGGGCAAGGATGTTTACTTTAGGGACAAGTTTGGAGGGGTGAGTGACACTTTCCTCGGTAAGAGGGAATGTTGATATTTGGATACCAAGGAAATTGGTTCCCTTGTGTTTGTGAGTCTCTAAACACAAAGGGGGGGAAGCATTACCCTCATGCTTGTATTTTATGTTATAATTTCACTTTGAATTTATTCACTTAAGTCATAAAGTGAAATTAATTTAACTTAAATGTAAATTAATGAACATAAATTTTGAACTATGGAAACTTAAGTGGATTATGAGATCTAATCTCATCTATCCATTTTGGATAAAGTATGAGATCTAATCTGAGCCCTTGGTTTTCTAGGTTATCCTTAAGATTAGGCTAAACGAGGCAAAGGAGGGAAAAGGAGGCTCATTGTTCACTTAAGAGAGTTGAGTGAAGAGGAAGAGAGGATTTGGAGAAGAGAGGCACACTTTAGAAAATAAGGGTGGAAGGCTTCAAGGAGGGGAAAATTAGTTCATGAGAGGATTCATGGAGGAGAGGGGTGCTTATGCTTGAGGATGCATTAGTGAGAATATAAGGGCGCCAACTAGAATGGAGGAATTATCTTGAGAGGAGGGCACACTTGTGTAAGTAAGGGTGCATAAGAAAAATATAGGGGTGAAAACCTTGAGGAAGACACACAAGAGGAGTGAGGGGGTGCATTATTTGTGAGGAGGGGCACACTAGAGGCATAATGTGCACCAAGCAAAGAGAGAAGGGAACATCTATCCCTTGGGTGAATTCTAAAAGTGGGAAATAAAAATCAAAGGAAAATGAAAAGACAAATCAAGTGAAGGGGGTGCACCAAGGAAAAGCGTGATTTGTTCAAAGGCTAGCAGGAACAAGTTAGAGAGAATCCACTGCAATCTTGAGAAGAATATTGGATTGTATCAGGTTCCTTGTGTATTTAATTGTTGTATTATTTTCTTTCATATCTCCATAATATATCTGTCTCTCTTACTGGTTTTCCCCATCGGGGTTTTTCCAAGGTCATGTTGACCAAAAACACTCGTGTTGATTTGTCATGTTTTGCATAGTATTTTTAGCTTAGTATTTGTTAAATATTTTAGAGGAGTATTGTATGTTTTGATGCATGTGAAGAGATCATTTGGACATCAAAAATATCCTACATAAAACCTTCACAAAGAGGCACTAAAAGAGCATGCAACCATAAGCTTAAGGAAGATTTTGAAGAGGGTAAAGTTCATATTTGTTGGTTGTTTTGGATAGTGAGAAAATAGTCCTAAAACAGTGAGGAAAACAGTTTTAAAGTACCTTGAACATAGTTCCCAACAAGAGGTCACATGACAAACTTGTTGGGTAGCCTTAGGAACTTGAAATTTCTTCAGATGAAACAAGGAAACAAGCATAACTTCTTGAGCTTATGATTCATTATCCAACTTCAACCAACGATCCTCATTCAGATTCCTAGTATATTAAGCACATCAATTCATATGAAAAAGTATTAATTTACCTCATGATGACGCTGGGGCACCATCTCCCAAAGATTGTATTGATTGGATGTGATGAGATTTGTTGATCAAGAGTGAAATATGAATCTGTAGAGGGGTTGTTGGGATCCCATAAGTGGGCATGTTGATCATCATCATTTTCGGGATCACTATCTTCATTGTGGGCTATGAGACATGATATCCTCTAGTTTCCTCTAGGCATGGGGGATAACAAGGACCATTTCAAAATGTCACTGAGAGTAGTTAAATTCCTTCCATCCATCCAATATTTCAGTGGAAGGAGATCACTACTCTTTTTGAAAGGATGATTACACATTATACTATTGTGCCATATTTTAATTTATTTTCCATCACCAAGGATCTAGGTAATCTTTGAATGAATTAGTGGAATTTTTATTTTGAGGAGATTCCAAATGTGAGATCCTTTGTGGTTTATAAATGGCCTTCAATGCATCTTTTCTGGTTTCCATTGAAATATTTCTCCATAAAGTTTCTTCCATCGATTTAGCTTACCCATGATTAATAACCATACAAGTTTAACACCAAGAGATAAATTCATGAGGGATGGATATTTGATTCCTAACCCTCATTTATCCTTGGGATCCCTAACCACTTTCCAACTAATCAGATGAAACTTTTTTGAATTAGATTTCCCTTCTTCCCACGAGAATTTTCTAATTTCTTGTTCCATCCATTGCATGATCTCTAGAGAGGATAACATAGCAAAGCATTGGAATATAGGGAGTGTTGAGAGGATTGATTTTATTAGAGTTATTATGCCAGCTGGGTTCAACCATTATGATCCTCAATGAAGAAACTTGGATTTGAATTTGTCAATAATTATTTTTCAGGATTGATTCAAAGGGTTGTTGATAGACACCAACATTCTTAAATATTTAGAGGACCATATATGTTGGCATGAGAACTGCATTATTTTGGATATAGTTTGGAGAAGATGATAGTTTTCATTCTAGCAAAAAATATGGCTCTTTTGGTTGTGAAATTTACCCCCAAATGAACTATTGAATGAATCCAACACTATCTTAAATTGATTAGTGATAATGGTGGAGGAACCTCCCAACAAAAGAGTATCATCAGAAAAATGAGAGTGGTTCAAAATCTTGACATCTCAAACGATTTTGATTTCTGGGAAGTTCCCTAACATCCTTTCATTTTCTAGCTTCTGACTCAAGGATTCATCCATGATGATATAAAGGAGGGGGGGCAATAGGGAATCCTTGCCTCAAACCATGACTTTCTCAGAAGAAATATGTTGGTCGTCCATTCACTAGCAAGGCGATCCATGGGGTGTTGATGCATGAAAACCCACCTGATAAAAGGAGAACTAAAACCAAATTTATATAAAACATCAAACAAAAAGGAGTTTCTTACCCTGTCGAAAGAGTTGTCCATGTCAATTTTTATAATCATGCCCTTTTTGTTATTGGATTTGCTGTAGTGAACAATTTCAATGACCACGACTATATTGCAAATATTTGTCTCTTCTGCACAAATCCCCCTTGGTTTTCGAATATGATTTTTGAGAGAATTGTTTTTAACCTCATATTCATTATCTTGGGCATGATCTTGTATGATGCATTAAATAAATAAATTGGATTGAATATAGAGAAAGAGTACATGTTGGCTTCCTTTGGGATGAGGACTAGAAAGGATGAGTTTGTATTTCCTCCCAACCTACAAGATCTCTGAACGTGTTGCATAATTCACTTTGGATCATATTTGATCAGGTTCCAACACACTCTATAGAAGTGAATGGTGAAGTCGTCTAGGTTAGGGGCCTTGTTTAGATCTAGACTCTAGATCAATTGGAATATTCCAATTTCTTTTATTACCTATATGAGCTCCATATTATCTTCTAGAGAATGATCACTTAAATGTGACTCACTCATAATCATGAGTATTTGGTTAGCATGGAAATTAGTGGAAATATTTATTAGGTGGAATATGGAGGGAATTAAGGAAATACACTATTTGGCACGATGTCCCATTTGAATTTGGATGTTGCAGGGAACTTTCTCGGTGGAGATGCCCCACTTTTAGGCTCATTGATTGATACATAAAGAAATATTTATTTGGGGATACCTATGGGATGCATTTAATCATTCTTGGAAAGAGTAGAGGTCCTTGGCATAGGAGGATGGCCTTATGACCCTTGACTAACATTCTCTTAGCAATATATTTTCAAAATGAGCATTGGTATGCTAGGGATATTTTGGAGGGATTGGGGGTGGAGTTTTAGTAGGCCATTACAACAACATGACTCTTGTCAGTTGTATTCCTTGTGCATCAACAACATCCCCTATCCTCAATCCTTAATGTACGATGTGTGTCATTCAATCTAGAGGATAGGTGGGTGGGTTGACTTCATAGTAATTGGTCCATTTGACTATCTTATAAGATGAGAGTATTTTATCAAATTGTTATCTACCATGGATTCCCTCTAAGGCCAATTTAGCAAAGAGTGGGCTATCTGATGGCCTTACACTATTTGCACCATTTTAAGATGGTGAAGCACATATTTTGGGAGTATTCGTTTACTAGGATTTTTTGGGTGTACATTCAAAACCAATATTGTGTTCTCCTTTGAGGTTGGATTCATTGGTATGTTACAGTGTTTGGTTATTGTTATATGGTTCATTCTTCTTTCATTGAGATTCAACAATGCTTGCATTTTTTTTCTTGTTCACTCTTTGGAAGATCCAATGTATGTTTGTTTCTAAGAATGAGGTTAGCTTTATATCCAAATTTTGTGTTGTTTTGCATGATGAAGTATGTACCTGGTTGGATTCATTGGTGCATTGCAGTGTTTGGTGATTGTTATATGGTTTTCTCTTCTTTCATTTGGATTCAACAATGCTTGAGAGTTTTTGTCTTGTTCACTCTTTGGAAGATCCAGTGTATGTTTGTTTATGATAATGAGTTTATCTCTCTATCCACATTTTTTGCTATGTTGCATGATGAGGTATGTCACTGGTGTTGATGAGAGGAAATGAATGTTCCTAAAATCAACCTTTCAACTTCTTGGTCAGCTAAGCAAAAAGGAAGCGGGAATGATCACCCTTATTTTATTGCCTTAACATAACATAATCTCTTCTTTCATAGTACGTCATGCGAGATGATTTAAGAACTAAGATTACATAATATATATGCAATATAATTCTAAAAATATTACAAACATAAAATCACATAAATGTAAACCAACTAACATAAGACAAATACATAAATTATCTTCTCTTGCAACTCTTAGTATTTATGAAATATATTTCATTAGAAATAATGATTACACCAAACAAATATATCAACACAAAGAACTGAACTAGAAAACAAATCTAAGTTTATACAACAAAAATAAAGAAATCTGATATATGAATTTGAAAGAGAATAACATTAAGATGAGTGGAAGAAAAATACTCAAGAAAATGAAATATGAATATGGAAAATAAATTTTCTTTTACTCAATAGTTCTTCATCAATACATTAGAATGATAGTCTTAAAGCTCTTTTAGACTTCTGTGAAAGTAAGGACTAGAAACATGTTCTTTCATAGATAGCTAGTGTTTATGAGACCGCTTGGCTACTATGTAAATGAAAAACAAAAGTTTATGGACTGACAAAACTGCAACAAGCTTCTGTGAATGTTTCTAGATGCTGGTATTAGTCTCTTATGCAAGCAAAAAGATCAAAACTTGACCTCCCATTTTTCCATTTAAAAACATAATTCCATAGCGAGTGTAGAATAATAATCTGGTTTCTGAGGATTGAGTCTTTATATAGTTTTCCACCAAGGTAGTTAGCAACTTCCAATATCCGCATTAGCAAAAAATGTTAACTAACTATCAATACATGGTCACAAAAATAGACCACGGTCTATTTTATGACCTCAAGCAACTCTGGAAGAAACATAAAAGAAACATGGAATGGAACTAAGTTCCATAATATAACATTTAAACAAAAGTCAAAACAGGGGGCCCTCCTTGTCCATAAAATTCACCACTAAAGAATAAATTCCTAAAACACCATGCATGAATATTTTCAAATATTCATAATTATGCACATTAAAAAAAAAAACCAATAACATGAAAAACATGTAACAAATCCCATACTTCATAACCATCATATATATAATTATGACATATTTCACATATACAAAATAGAAAACGAGTCTATGAACTGTCTCTTCACACTGCATTGTTCATAAAAACTTTAAAAATTCTTCAACAATCCAAATATACATATTCATTGTTTTTTTTCAAAACTCTAAGTAGATTAACTTAATAAAAAATAGTTCCAGGATGAAAACTTCATGTGATGCAAGGGGACCACTTATTGCATCAAATCCAAACTATGTTGACCCTGTCACATTTTTTTTAACGGTTTCTAGTTATCAGTGCGTCGATTTTACTATAATGCAACGGTGCACTTACTGATAAAGCACACTGGAATTGTTGTAGCATAATTTAAAAAAAAAAATCGGTCATCGGTGTGTAATTTTTTTCGGTTATTTTTTTTGTTCATGGTATTTTTTTATTTTTATTTTTACTCTAGGCATGGTGTTGTTATCAATACATATCAAACCATTATAATTTAAAGTATTTTTTTTTATTTATTTTTTCTTGTCGGTGTGTTTCCTATATCGAATGCATCGGTGCTTTCATACTATTAAAGCGCACCAGAAACCTGATTTTTTTAACTGAAAATTATGTGATTTGTTTATAAAAATATAATTAACAACCTTTGTATTGAATGGTACATGTTGTAGCATGATAAAAAAAAATATGTAAGAATAGTTCAAGTAACAAAAATTATGATCGACACAATGATCACACATCCAAAAAAGCAAAAAAGGCAAGTTCTTTGTAAATTCTATACAAAATTAATATGTTTGAACCATATGTAAGTTTAACTAATATGTATTGGTTAGTGTGTGTCATGCAGAGCCAAAAAAGGAGGAAGCTTTATAAGATTATTTATGATCTAAGTTCAAAAGAGCATAAAATTTTGATGGAAAAATTGCAAAATGATGAATCAGGTGAATGAAAAAACACTATTCAATATGAGTTTTTTTTTTTCATTAATAATATACTTAAGAATATTAGATAACATGTTTCAAACAATATATTAATTCACATATGTTTAATGTTCTACAGGGACCAACAACGAAGGAACGAAATGTTGTCCTAAGAAAATAAAAATTATAGAAGATGTAAATGATGATGAATTGGTCCTTAGTTCATCTGGAATGGTGTTGGAGGTTAATGAGAATTTTTTTTTACAAAACTATGAGGGATATAGTGGAACGAACGTATAGACGTACTTTCCACTTACAATACATAAATCAATCCAATGATTCCAAGAACCATGTTATATCTAAACTATAAGAAGTGTTTCCAGAGCAATGGTCAATGAGACATGTCAGANAAAAAACATACAACAACAAAAAAGAATCATTCAAAAAGTAATATTCCTAAAAATGTTTTTCTAGAATATGTATATGTTACTACAAAGCATTATTTATTAATATTAATTTTGTTATATTTAGTTTTCATATATCAATATAAAAATAGTTTAGTGTCATGTTACTTTTTTCAAGAAGATTATGAAAATCCAAAAGGATCAACGAGCTAATATCCGAAATAAGTCAGTAGGAATGTCCAAAAAAGCGTACAAGGAGATGGTCAAATAAATGAACATAATTGCATCGCAGGAGGAGCCATCTCAAAAACAATGTGCTTAAAATGTATGAAATCATTGAATTTTTCTATTAGGTACATATAAATAAATAATTTAGCATTAAATATTAATTTTCAATTATTTTCTTGCAAAAAAAAGAAGGAACCCATTCAGCACATAAAATAGGACGACAAGGAAGAAAAGAGTTGATAGCAAAGTTTGTGAGTAATTGTTATTTCCTTATAACAACTTAATATTTTTTTTTGTATATTTTAATTTGTTTTACAACAACCATCCTTGAATGTCTTTAAACAGGTACTAACATACAAAGAAGAGTGATTGGAAGAATTGATTGACATTGGGTTAAGTATGGGTTGTGAGTATATGTTGGCATATCAAAAATTAATTGTGAAAGTTGTAAGTATATATGTTCTTTTAATTCTCTCATTTTATAATTAATGGAACAAAAAAATCTTTATATTAAATCTATGATTTATTATGGGGTATAAAACTTGTAGGAAACAAAGTATGGAAATGTGCCAACAAAAGAGTTGTTGACAGAAGGCACGAGATTTGGTTTTGAAAGAATGTTTATCATTCAAGACTCAATTCTTTCTATGGTACATCACTTTTCAATTTACATTCATGTATATTATTTATTTCAATTTTCATTATTCTCACCAATGTAGATACACTCATTACACTTTATTTTTATTTTTGCAAATGGAACTTGAAGAAGAGGAAAACAATCAAGGCAATCAACAAAACATTCGGCCAAATAACCCAATTCATGGAAGTAGCTCGAGCACTGACAACAGTTTCAGTGCAGAATGACGATCAATATATTTGGATATCAATGCAAGTTGTTGTATTTTTTGAAATAATTATCTTTGAAATTCAGACATTTTGTTTAATGTAATCGACATAGTGTCACAATTGAAAGACAAGGGGTTACCAATAAGTGTCCCATTTTGTATGACAAAGAGCCTCTTATTCATATATAATAAAATATGTTTTATTTTATTCTATGGCATTGTCCAATGTCACCATGAAATGTTACATCGTTGATTAAATATATGGATGATTAAATATTATAATGAAGAGATGTGAAATATGATGATATAACAAATTAATACAAACATTATATCCAAATGCACTACTCAAAATTTAATTTATATGAATACTATAAGATATATGTCATTTTTTTTATGAACAATGGAATTAAAAAATAACAATAATTGCACTGTCACAGGTCAATATTTCTAAAAAGAGAAAATGAACACCGGTGCGTTTAATGCTAAAAATCATCGGTGTTGTAATACAATAAACCAACATCGATCGTAATATTATTTTAACAACAACAATTATAATAATAAAAATCAGTTTTCCGGTGCATTTAATTAAAATTATGCACCGGTGCTTCTATATCAGACTTATCTATCGATGCATTCTAAATTTCATGCACTGGTCGGGTTTGTCTTGTAATGCACCAGTGCATTGTATCATAGATTTGACCGGTATATTTTTATTATTAAAGTACTAGTGTGTTATTATTTAGAAGAGTATCGGTGCCCCGATATTTTTTTGACTACCCCAGTTCTTTTGATGAAATGTAAGCACCAATGCTTTAAGTTTGAGAACGCACCAGTGCGTATACACTATGAAGTGCACGCCTAAAAAAACATACACTAAAACCTTCGGTCGCCCATATTTTTTTAGTTATAATGAAATTCCATTATAATATCTACAAAATCATATGCTACCAAAAACAGATGTTTTAGCGAAGGTTTTTTTAACAATTTTTACCAATTTTGTAACACTAAAAACCTCTACTACAAGGTATTTTCCTTGTAGTGTCACTTGAAAGGAAACACATTTAATGCATAAAATCAAGAAGCCTTGTAAAGGGGACTTGCAAATTATCTAAAGAAAATAAATAAAATACAATTAAAGGGGTTGGAAAAACGTTGTGCCCCAAACGAAAGGAAACTCAAGGATGCAGTGCACCCTCCACAAAGGCGGCCATGGAAATGAGACCATATGAGACCCTTGCATGTTAATGACCCCGTGCCCAAGCATTTTTCCCTGTCCACCTCACATTCATTACATGTCCTAGAGAGGGTTCACTTGGGAAACATTCATTTTTCCCTGTCCACCTCACATTCATTACATGTCCTAGAGAGGGTTCACTTGGGAAACATTCCTCTACTTGGGGATTGGTTAACCTAATAGGGCACCTTGACAACCCTCACATATTTAAACTTGGAAAATTATATAAAGTATTTCTAGCATGTGTTTAATTTGAAAAAGGGGATATAATATACTTGTTTGGGTGGATATTTTATTAAAATGATTTACTTAGCATTATTCATATGACTTGTCGACCCTTGGAGGGCATGCCTTGTTTGTCTTTCCATGACTCTACTTGATGGCATCATTCATGGAGGTGCTAAGGCACTTTGGATTCACAGCTGGAAGCTTAGGGTAATGGAAGGTAGGAAAAACTAAGCGAGGTGATGGTATGGGATAGCTGGCTAAGAAACTTGAATTAAACCAAAGCATAGACACTATGAACAATTAAACATGGCGTATCAGAGTGCTTACTGTGCATACGAAAGAGCTGAGCCATAATCACATTCTCGAATTCAATGAATGGGCGATGCCATAGCCAAGTTGAAAGGAATATGTGTCATTTCCCGCCATACCATGCTAGGTGTGCATCTCAAGCAAATTCCCTGATCCCAATGAAACCAACAATACAAATCACTGTGAGCTGAACCAAATCAATGACATTAAACCAAGAATCGACAGTGAGCTATTGAGGCATGTGAAGTGGGGTGGAATAAAACTCAAGTTGGAAACCAATTCCATATGGAAAGCAATGGGGTGTGTTGGAAACCAATGCCACAAAACCACCATTGATCCCTTACCAACCAATTTAAATGCCAAGTATGTAGGGTCTGGTTTTATCATGATGTATATTAAACACAAACCTGAATTTTGAGTGGTATAATATCAAAGGTGTCAGGCGATGGATGTATGGTTCTCAAAGCCAAAAAATCAAGGCTTCAAACCTTAGCACATACTCATGCTAAAATTTTATGCCAACTATGCATGCCAACCATGTGTTAAAACTATTACTTCAAAACTATTGTATTCATTAATATAATGTTAGAGTTTGCCAATATCATTCTATATGAAGTTTGCAACATATCAAATGAACCGTATATCATTTGTACACAATGTAACACTATACCATAACACCATATCATTTGACCATGTTTTTTATTTACAAGGTCCACCATGTTTTACCATATGAATTATAAAAGGAATGTGCCCAATCACCATACACATTGTAATATAGTTTATTTTCCAAACTTATATGTATTTTCCACTTGCATAACTTAAACAAAAACTAAGTCAATATTGATACCATGCAAGTGATGTATATATGTTTTTCTTAGGAAAGGCGCCCCTTTTTCTTTGTTCAAAACAACACAAGCAGGTATTTCAAATAAATTGAATGGAGAAATTTGTTTGCGAGAGTAAATGTGAAGTCAAGATGGATAACAAATATATTTTCGCAATATTTTGTGAAATCTAGTCATGATGTCATTAAAAGAAACAACCACCGATTATTAGTCAAGGGAGTTTTCTTGATCAAACATTCTCAATTTTTATACTCTACAACTTATTCAAATTTTATTAAGCTCCACTAGCGCTTCAAAAGAGGATACTAACGTTCATTGTATATATACCCTTCCACTCTTTAGTTTCTTTTTGTAAATATAAGACATACTTTTCAACCAAAAAAGGAAGAATGCATGCATAATGATTGGGAAATAATTAGTTATATTATCTTTCCCCTGTGAGCACAACCAATTGGAATAAAATATAGTCTATATATGTCGTCAAGCTCTTAATAAAACCTTGACTATATAATCCTTTGGTTCTTCTCAAGTTATTTTAATTTTCAAGGAGGAGATGAGTCTCAAGAGAATTAGAGGATAGGCCAAATTTCAAGGGATTACACATGAGACATAGAGACGGGGATAGAAAAATGGGAAAAGAATATATGAAGGGGACATTGAGGCATGTTACCCCCCCCCCTAACCTAGGAGTAAATAAGGAGATGATGTATCGAGGCCCACAAGTAGAATTAATGGAGTTCCAAGAGTTGGATGATGATTAGATCCCATGATGTGCATATAGAGCCCCTCCTATTCACCACACACAATCATCATCATCAATAGTAGAGAGACATCCACCACATTAGTATGGTCCACCGAAGGTGGTGGGTATTCCTTCAAGCGGTAACTAGTCCAGTCTCATGGTAAGTATGTTTTAATATTTGAGGTATTCAAATAAGTATCAGTCGGTCTTTCCTTGATTATAGAAATTTTGCTCAGAAGTTATATTTATTTCCTTGTTTCACCTTGGTGGTTATCCCGGGTTCTAATAAGTTTTCCACCTCCAGGGAAAGGATTACTAATGGGGGTTTTTCTTAATCGGTCATCATATCATTCTCAATCATCTTTTAGCACTTTCCATCTTCATTCCCTCTATTTCCTCATATTTTGGGTCTTCGGGTTACATGTACCCAGAAAAGGGGCTTGTACCTCATGCTCTTATAGGAAGAGGGGATAAAGGTCGAGAGGTTTTTGCAACTAGAATCAATAAATAAATAAAAATAAAGAGAAGACAATCAAAATGCAATGGAAAGGATACAATAGGACACAAAATCCATAGTCCCAAGCTTGAGATCTACCTTTACAAGAGCCCACCCTAAGTCCTAAGTGCGAATAAAAACCTTACCTATTTGAAAATGACTTATAAGTATCTCGCTTGAAAGGAAACACATTTAATGCATAAAATAAATAATCCTTTTAAAGGGGAATTGTGCACCAAATGAAAGGTAACTCAAGGATTCAACACACCCTCTACAAAGGCACCCATGGAAAAGAGACCATATGATACCCTTGCATGTTAATGACCCCATGCCAAAAAGTTTCTTCCCCATCCAACTTACACTCATTGCATGGCCTAGAGAGGGTTCATCTAGGAAACATTCCTCTACTTGGGGATTGGATAACCTAATAGGGAACCTTGGCAACTCTCCCATACTTAAACTTGGAAAATTATATAAAGTCTTTGGAGCATGTGTTTAAATTGAAAGGGGGGATCTAATATACTTGTTTGGGTGCCTCTTTTATTAAAAACGATTTACTTGGCATGATTCATATGACGAGCTGACCATTGGAGGGTGTACTTTGTTTGTCTTTGTAGGACTCTACTTGATGGCATCATTCATGGAGGTGCTAAGGCACTTTGGATCTCCATTGGGATGTGAAATCCCACTGGTTGGATGATGTGTCCCATTGATTAGAGGAAATTTGTGGTGAGATTTGCACCTTTAGAGGGCATCATGCCTCGTGAGGGAGGCTTGGTAAGATTAACCACACATGACCTCACCCTTTTATGCTAGAGTGTTGCACTTTTAAAGCATGACGTCAAGCTTAAAGAGCTTGATTTGACATGGGTTTTGCATTTGGTGTAGTTGTGGGATATTCACCCCACATTTTTTGGACTAGTGGAATGATATGGCACCATGGAGAAGTGACATCCTATCCTTTGGAGGCTATCTCACCCAACTACCACCCTTGAAGAAGATGTTGGAGGCTTATTTTACCTTTTTGGTCATTTTTGGTAATCATTTAGCGTATGTGGACAAAAATCAAATGAATTTGGTTAAAGTCAATGTAAAAACATAATGTTTGACCTAAATCAAATGAATTTGGTTAAAGTCAATGTAAAAACATAATGTTTGACCTAAACTTAAGGATTTAGTTATAAATTGGACGAAACTAAGACTTGGGTTTCCTCTATAAATAAGAGGCAAGTCTTGTTTCATTTTATGTAATTCAACATGAGAGATTTGTCTCCCTCTTTGAAAATTTTGACCCTCTTCTCTTTTGCAAATTCCATCCATGCGACTTGTTTTCTTGGGGAATATTTGTATGCTCTTTAGCTTGGAGATGAAATTGCTTCACTTGTGAATAAATGGTTTGTTAATTAGGATTCTTCTTGGTGGATTCTCTTGCTGATTTGTCATGTTTAAGGGTTAATTTGCATGTTATCTTGATCTTCCATTTGCTTGAAGAACCCTAGGAGGGTTAGGATTCTCTATGCCCTCCTTCAAGATATTTTTCTTTGTGAAGAGAGGTCATTCAAGGATGGATTCAAGGGTTAGTAGTGTCTATCCCCTTGAAAAATTATTGGCTATGGTTTTAAAACTAGGGGTTAGGATGGTCTATCCCCCTAGGGTTTAAAAAC
>CBVK0103825665.1:0-12504 GCA_900067695.1 Picea abies
AGAAAAGTACCAGAAACTACATGCGATGATAGATCAGTGCCATGCAAGGCCTGGAAGTTGACATGCAAACTGGTCGGATGACATGCATGTGGAAAACTGTTGCATGCAAGGTGGATCTACTGGATTCCACCCTCGAAAACTAATGGAAAATGACTCACTGGATGGGCCCTTCTCCAAGCTCAACTAGGTTGGAAGGAACTACTAATCTACTAATTCCCCAAAGCTGGCGACCTTCTTTCCCTTCTTTTCACCCACAAAGTTATGCTGCAACTGCCGGAAATGGTTGGATAAGTCGCCCTGGATGATTCCATCGTCGAAATCTGTAGTAAATTGTCTCAATAGAGGCGCTCTTCCTCCTCCTCCAATGGGTCGAGAGGAATCTAGCTCAATGTCTCCTTGGATGAGTAGATATGATAAACTGTACTATCTCTGATGTTGGTAAACCCACTGCAACCCCCATTGCCTGAATATGACGCCTTGGTGGCTAGGATGCTCAGAAACATTCTCTGGATGGTTCACTGGAAGCGCCTTGCTGTGATATCAACTGGGTTTGAAGGACTAAGATTCGCTAGGTCTCTTCAAGTGAACCGACCTGCTCTGTTACTGATTCCCTCCTTTGGAATCCACACTGAAACTGTTGTAGACCTATGATGAAGCAATGGAAAACCTGTATGGATTTCCCAATTGGCTAGGGCGTGTCTCTCAACACCGAATCCAATCAACCAGTGTCTTCCTTTTGGAATCCACAATCCTCCATTGATTTGCCTGAAACTGTGTGTTTTCTCCTCTGAGATCTATTCTCAAATCAGAATTCGCAATAATGAGGGATTAAGTCATTTTTCTCCTTCATATACTCTCCCAACCCTAATTCTTCATTGACCTCTATAATTAGTCCTTCATATACTCTCCCAACCCTAATTCTTCATTGACCTCTATAATTAGTTGATTTCACTTAAGCGACTTCTATATTTAGCTTTATATTCCTTAAGTCACTTAAAATAGCTTTTCTCACTTTTCACTTAATGCCACTTTCGAAATATAAGATTCCTTAATGAAGTGACATCAAATGACTCGTTTCCCCTGTTTCTTCCTAGCTACAATCTAAAAGGGGATGTTTAGATTACCAAGCCCTCCTCTATGGAGCTCCTACTCGGAAGGGGACATTACATACACTATGAAGGTTAAATTCCTTTAGATTCCAAAATATTTAGTTACTGATCTTATGCTTATGCATGAAATAGATAAAATACAGAAAATAGAGAACAATAAAACACAATAACACACCATCCACAAGATAACACAAATATTTTCTCCGGAAAACCCTTATGGGAGAAAACCTAGCTAGAAGGTGAGGTTGCTCTGCTCTCTTTTCTTTGGTATGGAAATAATGCAAGTACAAAGGAGAAGACACTCTCTATGGAGTTACATGAGACTTGTGGCTTGTTAGGTTGCTACAAAACATTAACCCCCTCTGTTATGCTTTCTGATTTCCTACTCCTAGTTGTTCTACTATGCTATGGAACAAAATACAATAACATAGAATGGAACCCCTTCTCCTCCTAGTGGCTCAATATTTAACATAGCCTGATAACCATCTAGGGTTAGGGTATTGACTTTCTCAGCCTTCAATTATCGATTCAGTTTGTAACTTATAGAATTTTCTATAAAATACACTACGTGGCTATCCCCACATGTTTAAGTAATTGGGGTTGACTTGGCATCCACTCGTACCACGGTGATCAATACGGTAGGTCAACTTGCACGAGGCATAACTTTCTCATACGAACTCCGATTGAGGTGATTCTTGCATTGTTGGAAAGGTATAGGTGTGTAAAATATAAAATATTTCTCCATAGTAAGGTTTGGACCACAATTTTTTTTCATTTTATGCCTCAAAATGGCTTTGGAAGATTTGATACATTTTTTTGGACCCAAATTTCCAAATTTGGACCAGTCGTCAAAATGGCCCTGCAAGTTGATTCCTCCAATTTTTCCACCAAGAAAGTATTTATATAGATGAAAAATAATATAATGATCCAATATATATCATACCTCCCCATTTAGGGAGTATTTTTTTCCCCAGAATATTTACTGAATGAGGTAAATAAAGTTCTTTTACCTTCTCCTTAGAGTACCACTTTGCTTTTCCTGTAAGTTTTCCTTTCAACCCAATCTACCAAAGGTCATGCTGCCCCTCTATTTTAGTTTTGGATCGCTTCTTCAAAACTGTGTCCTTTGCCAACTCTACCTGAGCATCTGGTGCTAAATTCTCTATGGAACGTAGGACCTTCTCCTCCTCCTGATCCAATATGGAGGGCTCGTAGAGTTTGAGATTCACCACATTAACTACTGAGTAAATGCACATGTATGGGGGTAGACTAAGTCTATAGGTGTTATCTCCCACCTTTTCCAATACCTCAAAAGTACCATATAATAGAGCCTTGATATTCTTACCAGGACGTTGTAGTATTTACTTATTCATTTGTAACCATACTTTGTCTCCCACTCTAAACGTTCCCTCTATTTTGTACTGGTCATGTCTAGCCTTGTACTTTTCCTATGACTTATTTAGCATCTCCTATACTTACAAATGGATCCACATGATCTTCTCAACATTTTTTTCTACTTTTAATGAATCTCATGTGAGGTACTCCCTCTCTCTTTCTTGTTTTCCATATACAACATCTAACAATAAAGGTGGAAAATATACAAAGAATGTTTCAAAAGGTGACTTACCAGTAGAAATGTGGACTGCTCTGTTATAAGAATGTTGTATAGAAATCATATTTTCATCCCAAATATTCACATGATTTTGATTGTAACCCCTCAAAAGCTGCACCAAAGTCTTGTTAACTACTTTTTTCTTCCCATATGTCTTGGATGAAGTGTTGTAGAACTCTTGATCTTAGTGTCCATATTCTCACACAATGTAGTCCAAAAGGCACTAAGAAATCTAGTGTCCCTGTCTGAGATGATGCCCCTTGGTATCCCAAAATGCATCCAGACCTGTTCAAAGAACAATTTTGCTACTTCATGTCCCTTGATGGTATTTTTACAAGGCGTGATAATATAAAGTTTTTTTTAACCTGTCAACTACCATAAATAGATAGTCATGTCCCTTCCTCATGGTTGGTAAAACTTCCACAAAATTCATGGAAACACTTTCCCAAGGTCGAGTGGGTACATGTAAGGGATGGTATAGACCTTGCTTCTTGTTACTGGTCTTCCTGGTACAAAAAAGTATACATCCTCTAATATACAATGCTACATCTTCTTTCATTTTGAGCCAATACACATACCTCTGTAAGTTGGAAACTGTCTTCCCAACACCAAAATGCCTTGCAACCTTGGAGGTGGGAGCCTCTCTGATAAGCTGTAATCGTTCACCTTTAGGAACATAGAGCTTGTCACGATTGTAGAGTAAACAATTATGGAAATGATAGTCATCCTTTTTTTCACCTTCTTCTATATAAATTTATCCATGTAGCTACTAAAACACTTCATTGAAGTCCTCAAAAGGATCCATGTGCATCAGAGTTTCCAAAGTTGTAATATTAGATGTCGGTGTTCATGAAAGCATGTCTGCCAACTTGTTTGTGCCACCCTTATTATACTTTATGACCAAATGAAGTTCTTGTAAGAACCCCATCCATTTGTAGTTCCTGGTTTGTTGTAACTTACTCTGGGTTTTCAAATACTTGAGGGGCTAATGATCTACGTGGATGATGGTCTCCTTTCCCATTAGATAGTTCTTCCACTTTTTGATAGCTTGTACCAAGGCATAGAGATCCTTGTTTTAGGTCGGATAGTTGAGGACCGCCCCATGAAATACTTCAGAATGATAGTAGACAAGTCTTCCTCCCTGCATCATAACTACCCCCATCGAATACCCACTTACATTTGTCTCGACTTCGAAGGGATTCTGCAAGGTTGGTAGCGCGAACACTGGTGCTTAAATGATATTTTTTTCATATGAACAAAGGCCATATTTTGGTTCTTCCCCCACTGGAAACTCTTATCGTCCACTTTTATTGCATGAAGTGGTGCAAGTACTATTGAAAATGAAGCTATGGACTTCCACGAGTATTGTGCTTCCCCAACATAGCTCCTAACTTCTGTGTAATTTTTAGGAACTTTCCATTTCATGATGGCCTCCATATTGACAGGATCTATCTTGAGCTCTCCTCCATCGATAATATACCCTAGATACACCAAATACTATTGATAAAACTTTCATTTTTTGAGATTGGCTAGCAGCTGGTGCTTTTTCAGGGTCTCTAGAACCTGCATAAGATGTGATATGTGCTCTTCCTAGGTAGCACTATAAACCAACATATAATCCAAATATACAATAATAAATGAATCTATATAAGGGTGTAAAATAAGATTCATTAGTCTCATAAATGTAGTTGGTGTGTTGCATAAACCGAATGGCATAACCAACCATTCATATAAAACTTTCCTTGTCTTGAAGGAAGTATTCCAACTATATTCTTATTTGATTTGTACCTGGTGATATCCTAATTTCAAATCCAAATTAGTGAAGTACTTTGTATTCTGCAATTGATATAACAGATCATTGATCTTGGGTAGATGGTATCAATTCTTGAGTGTAATATTGTTCAATGCCCTATAATCAATACACATTCTCGAGGTCCCTTCCTTCTTAGGAACAATTATGATGGGTGACCCACAAGGTGAGGTACTTGGTTGAATCACACCCTACTCCAACAACTAATACAACTGCTTCTTTACTTTGTTTTCTTCTAGAATGAACTGTCTATACAACCCAATATTCAACAAGGGGGAGTCTAGAAATAATTGGATTTCATGCTCCACTTCCCTCTTAGTGTTGAAGTTTGGGCAGTTGCAGAGGATATTCTTAATGTATTTGATCATGTCAAAACTCTAGAAGAACCCAAAAATATCTTATGTCAAGTAGGCTCCTTTAAAAGACAAGTGTAAAAGTGTATTTGTCAAGTCGGCTCCATAATAAAAGGATATAATTGTAAAGTCGGCTCCATGGAAAAAGGTAACAACAAATAGGGATTTGACAAGTGTGCAATGTCGACCCTATTTTGGGGGGATCATCTCCTATTTAGAGGAGGCTAGGCACCTCTCATTAGGTACTACCATTCACCACATAGCTAAGGTATGAGGTAGTCGAATACTTGTAAGTATGAATTCTCTGAGGGATTTTCTGGTACAGGTCCAAGCTCCCTCTATGGTGAAGTCTAGTGCAGGAAAGTGTTGAATCAAGCCTCTCTCCGAGGTATATTATGGATCAGGTATGAGATACGCATAGTGAAGATATGTGACATAGAGAGCAGGTTTGAGTTACATATAGTGTAGGTTTGAAGTCTGAGATAGTGTATGCTGAGGCCTAAAAACTGAGGACAACGAGTTAATGCAAGACTAAGGGCAGTGAGATAAGAGTGGGATTGAAGACACAACAACAAAGGAAGGGTTCTTGGTTTCTTGTGTACATGTGATATTTTGGCTTGTCTCTCTTGGAGAGAATTCTGTATTGACATTGTACTTGTTTGGAAAATCTATATTGAAGAAGTTTTATTGGGTTTTCTTCCCCGTGAGGGTTTCCCAGGATACAAATATTGTGTACTTTGTGAATGTATTTATTTTAGTGATCTTCATGCTTCAGTTGATTCTCTAATGTATAAAGGTTAAAATAATACTAACTACTCTCAATTGTTTAAGAAAATTTCAACATGGTATCTGAGCCACTTTGGAAGAGGGAAGTTTCACAGTTAGATGGAGATGAGGCTAAGGAAAAGTAAGAAGATACCTTAGCAAGGGATGGTCTATCTCCAACACTCAAATCCTAGGAACTCTAGGTAGATTTAAGGTAGAGTTAAGGCGAGTTCTGAGGCCTACAATGTGTCTAGTTTCAGATGAATATTGGCTAAGTCTTTAGGTCTGTCCTTGACACAATTCCAGCAAAGTATAATGCACATCTAAGCCAACCTTGAAGTCAGTTTCCTTTGGAACAAATTTCAGTAGTGTTCAAGAGAAATTTTCTGGGCTCATTTGGAAAATTCTAGACATTACCTTGACCGAGTTTTAGAACTATCTTGGGAAAAATTTAGACCTGTTGAGGGAACAAGTTTTATCCCTGCTTTCAGTACGAGATATAGGATTAATTTGGGCATCTATATAGGCATGTTCTAAGGAAAGTTTAAGAGAATTAATCTTTGGTGAAATTTAGATCAGAGTTTAGGATCTCGTTCTTGGAGAAAATCATAGCAAAGCCTCAAGCCTGTCTAGAGAGAATAACCTGAGGAATATTAAATTATACATGGAAGGTTGATGTTTGCATTACAACTTCTAGTTCCAGTGTGACTGACCTGAGAGGCATATTATCTTGCATCATCTGGGAGGACATGGCTTGTTTAGTTGTTATCCCAAAGGACATCCATCAATAAATAATTATTTCAGATTGGAATGAGGCAATAAAACTTCATAGCTATATTTGATGACTCCCAAAGGCCCCTTAAATTTCTCAACAGATCCTACACTTGATATTCAACTCTAAGAAACATTTCTTGTATGCTAGCTGGGAACTCAAAAATTTTTAGTTCATACATGCATTCCAGTGTCCAATAATTTAATGAGCTTGGGATATTTTCCATTTTCTCACGAGAAATGCTTAAGGATACTTGGCATACATGGGACTTTTTATGCAAACTGGAGTCATTTGAAAGCCATGCCAACATTGTTCATATTGACATAGATCCCATAGATATTGGAAATAACAAGCAACCACATATCTTTGTGTGTGTAGATTGGGAAGACAAGCAAGATTTCTATGCTTGGATGGAGGAGTTGCAGAAGACAATATGGAATTTGAATTGAAGAGGGAATTTCTCTTCAAACATGCCATTTCTCTATGAAATCACACATGAAAATTCCATTATCACCACTAGAGTGGGTCAACATTTGATCTGTTTAGTGGTCATGAGGTCTTCATGATATGGGTTTTGTCTTTCCTCTAACAATAATCTTGGGGTGGATATGGTTGATATTTATGGGGATGGTAGCTTCATGATGATTTTTGAAGAATTGAAGTAGATCCATAGTAGACTTGAAGAAGTGAAAAGGAGCATATTATAGGGCTTGAAGGAAGTGTCTTGACCAAGTGAAGGATCAATTGTGCAAGAAGGTAGTAGACTGAAGAACTAACAATGTACTCCCTGGTTATGCATTTTTTATATTTGACTTCAGTGTTAAGTTTGTAAAATGGTGGTGGATCTTGTATTGTAAGAAGGGTCAACCCTCTTTACTTACACAATTTTCCAATGTGTATCTCTTTGTACTCTATGTCTAAGGAATTTGTGATCTCAACATATACTTATTGTAACTAATGTAAGTTGGGTTATTTTCCTTGGATTAGGAACCCAACAATTTGTCTTGATGAGTTGGACCATTATCCCTGGTATGGGAGTCTGACAAGTTCTCATTTGAGTCATTTATTATTAGTATGGGTTATTCTCCCTGGTTTTGGGAACCCATCATACATATTCATTTGAATCGAGCCATTGTCCCAGACACTGGAGTCCTGGAAATTGTAATTGAGCCATTTTCCTTGGTGCGGGAGCTCAATCGTGTTATGCATGTCATCCATAGTATGTCTCATAGTGTCTGACAAATTTTCAAAGAGAAGAATGCGATAATGCATTGTGAGGTCATTCAACAAAAGTCTAACTCAATTTTTCATATTAAACTTGGTATCGACACCAAATATATATTGCATAGTTATGACATCAGTTTAGAGTTAGAGGATCTTGTAGACTCAGAGGGAGCCAACTTTCTAATGCAGAGGAGGCAGACACATTATGATACTCAGAGGGAGTAGGTGTAGTTTTCTCAGTATGTGAGTTGGGCCATGAGATGTGGTAGGACGAGGCATGACATCAAATCTAGTGTATGCAGAGGCACTTCCAGAGAGGGAGGCGGTACTAATTCTAGAGGGAACAATTATTGAGTCACTTTTAGAGATAGTGGACACCACCATGTATATAAAGTTGATTGGTTTGTTGATGTATTTGAATAACATGAATGTATATAAAGTTGATTGGTTTGTTGATGTATTTGAATAACATGATACCAAATATATGTTTTGAGGTGAACACCTTGAGTAAGTATATGGTGGAGCCTAGACATGTTCATCGGGTAGTGACAAAACATGTGTTGAGGTATTTGAAGGGTACTGTGGAGTATGGACTCTGGTATGATGCAAATTTTGAGATTAGACTACAAGGTCATGCAGATTCAGATTGGGTCGGTAGTGTGACGGATCAGAAGAGTAAATTTGGATGCTATTTCAGTTTGGGATCATGAGTGATCTTGTGGTTTAGCAGGAGGCAATCTAGTGTGGCACTCAATTAGTCTGAGGTAGAGTACATTGCAACATGTTCAACTACCCATGAAGCAATGTGGCTTTGGAAGTTGCTAGCTACTATGTTTGATCTTGAGTTAGAGGTGACTTGCATATGGTATGATAACCGGATCTATGAAAAGTTGTCATAGAACCCAGTTTTTCATGACAAGCCGAAGCATATCGAGATTAGGTATCACTATATCAGGGATATGGTGCAGAGAGGAACAAATGAAGCTCCAATATCTAGATATGGATGATCAGGTAGTTGATGTGTTGACCAAGCCTCTCTCAAGGGTAAAGTTTGAGTACTTCAGGGATAATCTTGGTGTGGTCTGGAAGGATGTACCCTTGTGATAAGCTATGTTGTGTTACATATGTGACTCCAGATATAAGCATGGTAGTTTGGTATGTAGATGCTCAAGTGAAATAGTCTGGTATATTACTACTCCATTGAAATTGTATGGTATGCATAGCTACTCTAGTGAAATATTCTGGTACACAGAGGGATACTCTAGTGAAATAGTCTGATACACCAAGTTACTACTACTCCATTGAAATAGTCTGGTACATAGAGGGATACTCCAATGAAATAGTCTGGTACACCGAGTCACTATTACTCCAGTGAAATAGTATGGTACACCAAGTGACTACTACTCCAGTGAAATAGTATCGTACATAGGGAGATAGCTACTCCAATGAAATATTCTGGTACACTACACTGGTGTTACAACCAGTGGGATTCATAGATTTAAAAGTCTCGACATGAATTTTGTGTTTCTAGTGGCTTATTTATGTTATCTTGGATGCATGCTATATAATAGGCTACAAAACTTCTTATGATATATATATGTTGTGAACGTCAACAAGTCAATGGTTAAGCGTGAAGTTGTGATGTGTGTGCCAGAAGAATACCCTCCTTGCTGAGGGAGTGTTGAAGTTTGGGCAGCTGCAGAGGATATTATTAGTGTATTTGATCATGTGAAAACCCTAGAAGAACCCCAAAAGATTTTATTTCAAGTTGGCTCCTTTAAAAGACAAGTGTAAAAGTGTATTTGTTAATTTGGATCCATAATACAAGAATATAAGTGTAAAGTCATCGCCATGGAAAAAGGTAACAACAAATAGGGATTTGACAAGTGTGTAAAGTTGGCCCTATTTTGGGGGTCTCATATCCTATTTAAAGAAGGATAGGCACCTCTCATTACGTACTACCATTCACCACATAGCCAAGGTATCAGGCAACAAAATAAGTGCAGGTATGAATTCTCTAAGGGAGGTTATGGTATAGGTATGAGCTCCCTGTATGGTGAAGTCTAGTGCAGGAAGGTGTTGAACCGAGCCTCTCTTTGAGGTATATTATGGAGCAGGCCTGAGATACACGTAGTGTATATCTGTGTCATAGAGAGAAGGTCCGAAGTTTGAGGTAGTGTATGGTGAGGTCTGAAATATGAGCACAAAGATTTAATGTAGGACTAAGGGAAGCGAGCTAAGACTAGTAGGATTGAATATGCAACAACAAAGGAAGGGTTCTTGGTTTCTTGTGTACATGTGATATTTTGGCTTGTCTCTTTTGGAGAGAATTCTGTATTGACATTGTACTTGTTTGGAAAATCTATATTGAAGAATTGTTTCTAGGTTTTCTTCCCCATGAGGGTTTCCCAGGATAAAAATATTGTGTACTCTGTGAATGTCTTTATTTCAATGATCATCATGCTTCAATTGATGCTCTAATATAAAAAGGTTAAAATAATACTAACTACTCTCAATTGTTTAAGAAAATTTCAACACTTAGGTGGTATCCCTTTAGGCTCTTGGAACACTCCTTTTTATTCCTATATAAACTACTCCAACTGGTGTTTCTTCTCTTTAGTACACCCTTCCAAGGATGTATTTACTTTTAACGACTCTTCACTAGACTAATTTTCTCTTAGAAAAAGTAAAACATATTTCTTGCTAGAACTAATTAGTTTCTTAGCTTGATTGGCACTTACCAGTGAAAGTTTTGATTTTCCTTTATGCGATTTGATGATGAAGGATTTACCATCCTTTATGAGGAAATACTTGTTGGCTCTCTACATGAATATAAAATCCCTCATATACATGTAGGGTCTTCCAAAAACTACTCCACATACATCTAGTGGTACTGCATCCAATTATACTCCATCTATAAAATCAACACTTACAACAAATTTAATCTTGCATTGTTTTTTTACCTTGATCTCTACATCCTTGTTTACCCAACCTAGTGGATAAGAGCTAGGATTATTATGAACCTCCAAACCAATCTCATTGACTATATATGCTGCTATGAGATTAACCTTTGAACTAGAGTCCAACAAAGCATCTATCTTGGTATTCTTGACCTATATCTTGACGTGTAAGAGCTTGGTCATCTCCTTCTCTTCTAGGTGATGAAGGCTACTCAGATTCACCTCCTTCTGCACAGATGTGCAGACAATATTTTCATCAACATATGAGCTACTTTCAACCTGATTTCTTGAATATGTGGCTATAAGATTCTTTTTCTTTCCTTCCTTCTTGTGGTTCTTCGGGTTCAACTATGGATGTAGTTTCCAACACTTGTCCTTAGTGTGGCCATCAATGTTGCAATGATTGCAATGGTTGTTGCGATATTCATAATGATATGCAGTGGTTTTCATCTTCTTATCTTTGCCCCCTTTCCACTGCTTCTTCCCCTCCTTGGAAAATTTCTGGTTCTCTTTTAACTTGGAAACACTTGGATGCCCTTTCTTTTGGCCTATGTTTTCCAAATATTGTGCTTGTACACATTCCTCTTACCCTATACTTGGCTTGAAAAACATCATTTTCTTTCACAGATGACTATATAGACTCCCCAGATATTTCAGGAGTACATCTAAGTTCTTAGGATACCCAACATGATGGCAATCTTTCTGAACTAAGTGGTGTACTCCTATACATTCTTCCCCTGCATCTGCCTAAAGTAGTGCCACTAGATCCATTCGTCCTCCACATACCTGATTGTGTATAATTTGGGCTTGATGAGGGTTTTAAATTCCTCCCACCTAGTTATAGGTGGATCACCCTCCAGCATAAGTGTTTCTATATGGATTTCCCACTAGGTTAAATCATGGCCCTCTAACTTCAATATGGAAAATGAAATATTTTTCTCTTGATCTATATGGTGAATTCTAAAATAAACTTCTAGTTTATGCAACTAATGATTCAATTTTAATGTATATATCTCACCTTTGTATGACTTTATTTCCACTTTTTCTTCCATATTGAATAGGAACTATGAAGGGTTAACGACACTAAAACTCGACTACTCTTTCTCGGGTTGTTTCCACGACCCCTTTCCTGGATCTTTCTGGTCTCCTGATTTCCGCTTCGATCCAATCTTTGAGTCAGAGTCTCCATCATCTTTGAATGGTATGAGATTGCTTGCAAGATCCCCCATGAGGAGGTTCATATTCTAGTTTATATGGGTGACCTATGATTCCAACCTCTCAAATCTCTCTTTTGCTAGATCTCGGGGGTTGTTGTAAACACACTTGTTTTCCATGGCTAGGGTTCTATGAATTTATTCTTAAACTATTTTATGGATCCCTGAAAATTTCTAAAAATACCCCAAGAAAACTTGATCTGGCACCAATATGATTTGTAAACTTTCATGGATATTCCACTGGAATAGTTCGTCACAACAAATCTAATAAATAAAACTGAGATGTACACTATGAAGGTTAAATTCCTTTAGATTCTAGAATATTTAGTTACTGATTTTATGCTTATGCATGAAATAGATCGAATGCGGAAAATAGAGAACAACAAAATACAATCACACACCATCCACAAAATAACAAAAATATTTTCTCTAGGAAACCCTTACGGGAGAAAACCTAGCTAGAAGGTGAGGGTACTCTTCTCTCTTTTCTTTAGTATGGAAATAATGCAAGTATAAATGAGAAGGCACTCTCTATAGAGTTAATTGAGACATATGGCCTATTAGGATGCTACAAAACATTATCCCCCTTTGTTATTCTCTCTAATTTTCCCACTCCCATTTGTTCCTCTATGTTATGGAACAAAATACAATAACACAGAATGGAACCCCTTCTCCTCATAGTGGC
>CBVK0103825706.1:0-20307 GCA_900067695.1 Picea abies
ACCTTCTTCACAAGATTCACCCATTAGTTAGAAGTGTGTTAGTATAATTTTTGTTCATGCTTTGTTTAACTGTCGTTTGTTGAAACACTGTTTTTAATAAATTCCGCTTTGTTGAAACACTACTGACTCTGTCTTAAATTATTGAATAGAATTTGTAATTCTTTTTATCAGCAATCTTGTGTGATGATTTTATGAGGCTAGCAAAGGTTTGGTTAAAGGTTCCTTCTCATATAGGAAGGAATCAAAACACCTTGTCTTCTGTAGATTTCATTTACTGCTGCAAGTGTGCTAGCCAGAGGTTTGGTTAAAAGGTTCCTGCTCAGACAGGAAGGAATAAAAACACCTTGCCCTCTGTAGATTTCATTTACTTTCGCCAACGTGCTAGCCAGAGGTTTGTTTAAAGGTTCCTACTCAGACATGAAGGAATCAGAACATCCTACCCTCTGTAGATTTCATTTACTTCTGCCAATGTGCTAGCCAGAGGTTTGGTTAAAGGTTCCTACTCAGACAGGAAGGAATCAAAACACCTTGTCTTCTATAGATTTCATTTACTGCTGCAAGTGTGCTAGACAAAGATTTGGTTAAAGGGTTCCTTCTCAGACAGGAAGGAATCACAACACATTGTCTTCTGTATATTTCATTTACCTCTGCAAGTGTGTTAGCCAGGGATTGGGTTAAGGGTTCCTGCTCAGAAAGGAAAGAACCAAAACATCCCATTCTCTGTAGACTTCCATTGGTGCTAGCCAGAAACTGGGTTAGGAATCCCTGCTCAGAAAGGAAGGGATCAGACTGCCCTATTCTCTGTAAACCTCAACCTCTAAAACAGAAATAAGGCTCAAGGCTCCTGCTTAGAAAGAAAGGAACTAGGTGGCTTTGTTCTCTGTTAGATAGAGTTAATTGTTTTCTGCATTACTGTTTTCATGAAAGAGTGTTAGTACTGAAGTCTCTGTTTAAGAGTAAGGGTCCTATTCTCTGATTGCAAAATAGTTGTTCTTTCCTGTTGCAAGTGTTATTTTAATGTAATCCAGGATTCTTAGATTGATCTTTAAAGAATTGCAATAGGGAAGTTACTTTCCTTTGGTTTAATTCAGAGCTTCAGTTCATTCAAGCAAGTATAATTAGTATAAGTTTCTTTACTACAACACTAAGTTGCTTTTAGATTTGAGAATATATAGTGTGTGGTTATCTTTGAAATAAAAGACTTCCCTGGGTTGATAATTTATGTATCACTTGNNTATGTATCACTTGATTGTTTAAATCAATTAAGCAATTATAGTGACCAACAATGGAGAGTCTCAATGTTCAGCATTAAGATGCCTCTACAGCCATCAAATTGAATAAACAACGTGTTAAATTTTAGTATGATAAGTATTCCATTCCTCGACAGTATGTTGAGGGATACTTGGTTCTCCTTTATGACCAAACCAAAGAACCGCTGGGGGTAGGAAAGTTCAACCCCATGTGGCACGGTCCTTATATCGTGTGACGTGTCTTAGATAAATGAGATTACAAATTATAATATTATGAAGGGAATATGTTCGATGAAGCTAGAAATGGGCTCTACCTTAAAATTTATTATGCTTGAGCCTTCAATATTGTGAGTGACCTTTTTATACTAGTGAAGCTTAGTGTATATAGATCTTTTCCTTCATTTCATCATCTTTCTTATCAAGTTTTCCCTTGGTTGGCATATGTCAACGGAGTCTTCAGTTTACTTAGGATTTATGGATAGTTCCAGTGGTCATACGTAGAGCATGGATTCTTCCGCTTGGGTCATTTACTCACTCGAGGGCCAACTTGTTTATTAAGGTGGCGTTTGTCTAGATCCATCAATGAATAATGTGGTTGAGTATAGAATAGTTATAGAGATATTATGCTATGCCATTTCACATGGTTTTTAGTATTTAGAGGTTCTCCTAGACTCCTTGTTAGTTGTATGTGAGTTGAATCGCAGTTATTGTGTGAGAGATCCTACTCTAGTCTGATGATTCCTATAGGTATGACTTTTGGAATGATACTTTGATTTTGTTACTTATAATCACATATGATGTAGACCCCCCTTCTCTCCTAAGGGTTTCACGACCTCCCGGTCTAGGATCACTCAAGAAACTGAGTCGGATCAACTCTTTGGGTCTCTTCTAAACTCCAAACCCACTTAAAAATGTCCTTTATCCAAATGCACAGGTCATATGAGATCCACAGGTTCTCTCTTGAGCATTGTCCAACTTCCATGCAAACCGGGTGCTAGATCCTCTCGGGGTAAACTCCTTCCCTTCTGTTACCATGACTATGACCATCCACCTGACCAACAGGCGCTTCACAACTTCATGTGTCAGGTGTTTTCACATGTGCCAACCCTAACTCTCCAACTCTCGAAATCCTGAAGTGGGGCCTAGCCCGTGCTAGCTCCTCCCTTAACCTTCGATGATGTGACCCCTCACTATGACTTGGGGCCAATCTCTCGAGTGTTTCATGGCTTTGTGTTTCACATCCCCAGAAGGTTTTATTTTCTTGTCCTCTTGACTTCTAAAACCCAAAATCTAGGCTCCACTCACGTAAGATCGACTCTCCACAACTTGTGTGATATGACGGTCTCATTTTCTACTTCGCAAACTTGGGGGTTTGCAATTCGTGAAGTTGGAGGACTGCTCCCCTCTCTTCTCCTGATCTTTGAACTCATGAATTTCTTGGGACCAGATCTACGACCCAGACCCTTTCTTTGATCAAAGACTATGATTGTTTCATGAACTTGGGTTTCATGATTTTTCTTTCCCTGTTCACTTCTAAAGGTTAAATCTAGTGCACCTATCTTTGGATCCAATGACTGTTGGTCCACATGCTCAGATCTAACTATCCAGATCTGATCTTCTCTCTATGCTTCCTATAGTCCCTGGATGTTAATATAACATTCCATATTCCCTCCACATCTGATATAACAATTGTTTCGCTCCACCTCTTGAGCCTTTTAACTCATCTGAATCAGAGAGTTTCTAAGCCTTCAAAGGTATCTACCTTTGAACTTACTGTGATTATGTCTCTCAGACTTCAACTACACTTATGAAAAGTGATACTCCTCCTAAGATTGGTCTCAGAAGACTTCGACTTCCTGCACACTCCTTGCATTCAGGTATTTAGATAACTCATATCCAAAGGGTTTCTCAAAGATAAACTCCTCTCTCCCTCTCAGAGTTCTCCTTTTTGCTCTATGCACACTTTGCAACAGATCCTGACACATGTTTGAGTTCCTGCAGATGACTATGCTAACCTTGCAGAAGTCACTTTGCACTCCTTGCAAAGGGAGAGTTTCATGCTATCTCTTCTGAAATTTGGAATCAAAATAGATTTTGTCAATGCACTACGCATCTTTTGTGCACACCTTGGACCATTTGATAGAAGATAAACAATTGAAACTTATCCTAACATTCACAGTTCCATCTACTCACAACAGAATTCATTCATTCATTCATGAAAACACAATAACAGGGAATTGAAAACAATGTTGACACCATGGATTGGATCAATTTTCCTCTGTTATATTCCAAAGTGAAAAATGGTTACAACTATAAATGAAAAAAACCAAAACTAAAACTCAGAAATCTCCTACTAACTTGCACCTAACTTCCATCTACTAACTCCCAACTACTCCCATATAGCCTCATTTGGGCATACAAAACCTCTATTTATCTCAGAGGGATCTTAGGTTTCCCCTTGACTACTTGTGTACATAAAAACCTAATCTATGGCTATCTTAATCCAATCGAATTCCAAAGCCGAAGTGGAAACTCCCACTTTTCTCGTAATCTCTCAAGTGTGCCTCAAAATATTTTTTCCAGCACTGAGTTATGGTGGACTTCAAAATATATTTCGTAACTACCAACGATGATGTTATGTGGAGATTCCCATACACTAATAGGTCTTTCTCCTCGTGCTTGCTAGCGATTCTTCTGCATCATACTCCGCTTGACAAAAATCTGTGGACTCCTATCCATTAGCTCATGCACCGAATTTCCATGCTTCTGAATAGTAGCTTCATTTTCCCCAATGGCATATTCTATTGGGCATCCCTTCCAATTGGCCAGATATTCAAAACAGGTCTTCCTCCTGGTATTTTTCCCAATCCTCTGATTAACAATCTTCTCCATATGTGGTTTTTTTGCTATAGGAATTTTTTTCTCCCACTGAATATTCTCTTAATCTTCTTATCCCTCTGTGTAATCCTTTCTGTAAGGATACTATTTTGAAACATTAAATATGGGTGATATGCCCACATCATCTAGTATCTCAATATCATAGGTGTTTGCATCAAACTTCCTCAAGATATTACACGGTCCTCTTTTCTTCATATTTAACTTGTTATATGTTCCCCCAGGGAACCTTTCTTTCCTGAGATGTGTTAGAACCTGATCTCCTACTTCAAATTGAATTTCTCTGCAATGTTGATCAGCTCTGCGTTTGTACTCCTAGCTATAACTATGCAACTGTCCTCTGATCTGGCTGTGGAGCCTCTACATTTATGCAACAAAATATTCTACTCCAGCACTCCTGATATCACTCTATCCCAAGTCTCTCAACTCAGATAATCCCCTGGGCTTCATTCCATACAATATTTGGAATGGGATCTTTCCAGTGCTCCTATTTGGTGAGTTGTTGTATGCAAATTCTTCTTGTGGAAGAATCTGATCCCACTCATTATGGTGCTCAGTGACCAGACTCCACAATAAGTTTCCTAAACTTTTGTTTACCACCTCAGTCTGTCAATCTGTCTGAGGGTGATAAGTTGCGGTGAAGGAAAAGTCCATCCCCAAATTCTTCCATAGTGTTATCCAAAAGTGACTAACAAATTTTGTGTCCCTGTCCGAGACAATGCTTCTGGGTAGGTTGTGATGCCTCACAAATTCCTTGAAAAACATATTTGCAACATGCATTGCATCAATGGTCTTCTGGCATGGGATAAAGTGTTCCATCTTTGAAAATCAATCCGCCACAACAAATATGGAATCAAATCCTCTTTGTGTCCTTGGCAGTCCCAACAAAAAATCCATTCTTATTTCATCCCAAGGCCTCTCTAGTATCGGCAATGGTTGATATAATCCAATCTTCTGTCTTTTCCCTTTTTCTTGTTGGTAGATTCTACATCTGTTCACAAAATTTATCACTTATGTTCTCATACCTAGCCAATAGTATGAACTGCTCAACTACCCAAATGTTTTATCATGGCCAAAATGTCCAACCAATCCTCCACTATGCTTTTCCTTCAAAAGGTTATCTCTCATTGAGCACTTCAATATGCACAATTGATTTCCTATGAACAATAATCCTTCTTGAATCATATACTTTGTCCACTGGATTCTGTCTCTCAGCACAGTATTTTCACATCCTTTGTATGCTTCCTTGAAATCTGTATCATCACAATAAATGTCCTTAAGGTGTTCAAATCCCAAGGTCTTCACCTGAAATTCCGGCAGAATCAAACATCTCTTGCTTAATGCCTCAACAAATTTGTTAGCATTCTCAACAATATGTTTTATCACAAAATTAAAATTATGCATAAACTCAACCCATTTTGTGTGCCTCTGATTCATTTTTTCCTATCTGGTTATGAATTATAAAGCCTGGTTATCGCTATACAAGACAAATTCATGTGGGACATGGTAATGCCTCCACTTTTTCAAGGCTTGAATTATGGCATAAAACTCCTTATCATGCGTGGAGTATTTTCTCTTGGCTGCGTTCATATTTTCACTGAAATAGGCAACATGCCTACTATCCTAGCTAAAAACTGCTCCAATTGCAACTCCACTTGCATCACATCTTACTTGAAATGTCTTCTCAAAGTTTGGCAAGACCAGAATTGGTCGTTCTCTTATTTTCTCCTTCAGTATATTGAATCTCTTCTCGACTTCCTCTTTCCATTTAAAATATTTGTGCTTCTTCTTCACTGTATCCATCATTGGCACACAAATTCCACTGAAGTCTCTGATGAACTTCTTATAGAAACTTTCTAATCCATGGAAGCTTCTTACCTCAAACATGCTTCTTGGCTATGGCCATTCTTTGATTTCTTTCAACTTCTCTGGATCCATCTTCAGTTCATTTGAAGAGATCACAAAACCCAAGTAAATGAGTTTTGTCTTCATAAAAGAAGACTTATTCATATTTATCAATAGATTCTCCTGTTGTAGTCTCCTCATCACTAGTCTTAGGTGTCTCAAATGCTCCTCTTTAGTCCTACTAAAGATCAATATATCATCCAGATATACAACCACAAACTTGCCACATTCATTAGTCTCATAAAAGTACTTGGGGCATTGGTTAAGAGAAATGGAATAAGAAGCTACTCATACAAACCTTTGTTTGTCTTAAAGTTTGTTTTCCACTCATCACCTTCTCTCATCCTAATCTAGTGATATCCACTTTTCAAATCTATTTTGGAAAAGAAATTTGCTTCACTTAAATAGTCCATTAAATCATCCATTCTTGGTAAAGGAAATCTATACCTAATGGTGATCTTGTTAATGTCTCTTGAGTCTGTACACATTCTCCATCCTCCATCCTTCTTTGGACTCAACACAATCGGTATTGTGCATGGACTCAAGATTTCTCTGACCAAATCCTTGTCTAACAATTCCTGGACTTGGTTCTTCACTTCGTCATTCTCTCGAGGTCTCAATCTATATGTCACTTTGTTTGTCAGACTTACTCCTGGGATCAAGTCGATATGGTGACTGATACTCCTGATGGGTGGAAATGAGCTAGGAATCTCATCCACCGCTATGTCAGCAAAATTATCCAACAATTGTTGAACTTGTTTAGGAAAATCATCCATCGAAGTACTTGTAAGGATAACTCTAGGATTCCTCACCATAGTGAACTACATCTCCTTTTCTTCCTTGACTTCTTTTAGGAGTTCCTCCCCACTCATGAGAAGTATGCTTGTGTTGGCTTCCTCTTTCATTTTCTTTTCCTCTATTGGCCGCAACATGTGTGTTCTACCATTCTTCTCTAATGTGTATGTATTCTTCCTCCCATCATGAATGACATTCCTATCAAACTTCCATGGTCTTCCTAACAAATTATGGCATACATCCATGGGAATTACATCACACAAAATTTCATCTCTATATCCTCCTATATTAAATTCAACCAAACATTGTTTAGTAACCATTACCTGGTGTCCTTTATGAAACCATGAGACTTTGTATGGATTCGGATGTGCAGTTGTCTCCAGTTACAATCTCTCCACCATCTATGTGGATACTAAGTTATTATTTCTCCCACTATCGATTATCACCTTGCATACTCTGTCTTTAGTCTTTCAAGTTGTTCTGAAGAGACTATTCCTTTGCACTGGCTTTTCAACTTTTGCCTCTGGTTTTAAGAGAAATTTCCTCAACATCAAGGATCTTCCACCCTTTTCTCCTTCTTATTCAACATATCTTCTCTGTGCTTCTGAAATGTGAGCCTCACCTCCTCCTTCTTTATTTTTCTCGGGACATTCCCAAGACATGTGCATTGTCTTTCCACAGGAATAACATCTTACTTCTCCTCCTCCTCTTATTCCTCTTCCTCTAGAAGAACTTCTTCCACCACCCTGTCTTTCTCGGGAACTTCCTCTTCTTTTTGAGTGACTGTGTGGTTTCTCAATCTTGTCCTTAGACTTATGTGCCCTGTCATGGGTAACTCCCTTGTTTTTGTTTGGGACTGGGATTTTACCTCTTCCTCACTGCCTTTGTTTTATTGCCAACTTCCCCTCTGCCTTCAACGCAAACTGATAAGCATCCTCCATTGTCCTTACTGACATCATGCTGAGCTCATCCTGGATTTCATACCTCAGGCCATTTATATATATGGAAATTTTTTCTTCATCTCTCTCTCTTAATCTGCTTCTAATGTTCAACCTATAGAAATCCTCTGTGTACTCCTTAACTATCATCCATTTATGTCTCAGGTTCTACATTTTCCTGAATAGATTGATCTGATAATATTTGGGCATGAAATTATCCTTAAACTAGGCTACCATTATGTCCTAGATCTTTATGTTATGTTTTTCTTTTCTTCTCCTCTCAGCCTACAGTTAATCCCACCACAACACTACATGTCCCTTTACTCTGGTGATAGTATGTCTCACTCTTCTTTTGTCATCGACATCTTCATAGTCGAAATATTTTTCCATGGATCTTATCCAATCCAATATCTCTTCAACATCTAAATTTCCTTGATACATTGGGAACTCTATCTTGGCTCTGCCTCCCAATATGGAAACTGCTCTCAGCAAGCGTTATTCGAATACATCCTCTCCTGCAATTTCTCCGACGACACTTTTCTCTGTGCACACTTTGCACCAGATCCTGATGCAGGTTCGAGTTCCTGCAGATGACTGTGCTCACCTTGCAGTAGTCACTTTGCACTCCTTGCAAAGGGAGAGTTTCATGCTATCTCTTCTGAACTTCAAAATCAAAACAGATTCTGTCAACACACTTTTTGCATTCTGTGTGGACACCTTGTACCATTCGATAGAAGAGAAACAATTGAAACTTATCTTAACATCCAGATTTCCATCTAATCACAATGGTATTCATTCATTCATTCATGAAAATACAATAGCGGGGAATTGCAAAAAATGTTCACACCATGCATTGGATCAATTTTCCTCAGTTATATTCCAAAGTGAAAAATAGTTACAACTGTAAATGAACCAAAACTGAAACTCATAAATCTCCTACTAACTTGCAGCTAACCTACAGCTACTAACTCCCAACTACTCCCATCTAGACTCATTTGGGCATAAAAAACCTCTATTTTTCTCAGAGGGATCTTAGGGTTCTCCCTGACTACTTGTTTACATCAAAACCTAATCTACGACTATCTTCATCTAGCCACATTCCAAACTGGGAGTGGAAACTCCCACTTTGCTCCCGATTTTTTCCAACACTGAGTTAAGTCGAACTTCAAAATATCTGTCATAACTACCAACGTTGAGGTTTCATACAGATTCCCAGACGTTGATAGGTCTTTCTCCACGTTCTTGCCAGCGATGCTCCTACATCAACATACCTAGAAGTTCTAATCATATATATGATGCATATGCTAACTATATTTGAGGTTGGCATTTTTCACATAACTAAGAAATGAAAACACATTCATATATTCACACATTGTAACACATATAAGTATATACAAAGAACACTTCTTTTTATATTTCATCCTTTCAAGTTCAAAAAATATGGTGTCATAGTACAAAATGGGGCTCACACCCTCAAAATATATATATGGCTAGTATAGAATATGACCATGTTATCTACGCTTGTGGGGCTAGATGGATATCATGATAGCACACTACGAGGTTTGTGATATGTCAGAAGAGTCGTACCCATGCACAGGGTATGCCCACCACTTGTCCCAGTGAGGTACACTAGTCATAAACAATGGGTATTAAAAAATCCATCGCATAGAACATCAATGGCCTTGATGCCTAGTGCAATGAGGTTGATACATAAATCCATGTGAGTACAAATATGGTGATCTTTAATCTCAGGTTCTCGATCACCCTGATAGGGATTTGGATCCCTACTTTATCTGTTCCTGCAACATAGTGGGAGTAAATGTACTCCTCCGTAGTCATACCACCCCTATCCCCTCGAGCCTTGAGATTCACTACCTCACCTCGGTGATACAATACTATGATGAAGTATATATCATCTACTTCAATCCTCAATGGTTTCTCATTGATCTTGAAGGACTCTTCCTCTGGATCCTAGTAGTTTACTAGCAACTGGAGTAACCTCACACGATCCCGCATTCCCTTGAGAGACAAAAATTTATAAAGTCCACATAGTTTTAAATATTTTTGGGCCCTTGCATCTCTTCCCACTACTGCATATATATCTTCGTACTCCCTTTCCCTCCATTCAAGAAACATCCTGCAAAGCACAAACTATTTTTTTATTTAAAACCTTTCAAAAAAAAAATTCACGGACTTGTACACAGCCCAACATGATAACAATAATGTATTGGGTTGCATATACACGTGGAGGATTTCCTGTGTATATGGGGTTGTTTATGCGACCCCATCATCTGTCAATCGTGTATAGCCTAGTTTCCATCTTATGCCCTCTAATACTAAAATAATGGTGCCTAAAATTGAAATTTACACCATTTAAATTCAAGAAGAGGAGATGGGAACTTACTTGGTCCAAATGGTTGTTAATTCCATTGATCATAGGTTTCACAATTGACACTTGAAGATCATTGGAAAAATGTTGTACAATGCACTATGTGGGTGAAAAAGCTCAAATGGTATGTTAAAATGGTCTATTTTTACTATTAGTAGAGATTTGTTATCCTTTTCTTATAGTTTTTGCTATTTTTTTACCTTATGGACTAATAGCGCAATGAAAAGACTTGGTTTTTGGTGGTTTTCTCCAGGAGTGTTTTTGGTTTCCAACATCATACCACTCATTTATTCCTTCGGCAGGTATATTATTTCACCGACATATATGATAGGTTTTCACTCCGTTTTGCGTTCTTGCATCATCCTATGAATGTAATACATATACCCTAGTTATGAACCCATTTATTAGTGACACAAAACCTTCTCACTAATAGTAGAAGTGTTATTAGTAAGTGGTAGAGACTTACCAAACATAGGTGCCCTAGTTAGAACCTTCGTGTCAATTAGTTCCCATGCATCCGTTATTCCATAGGACCGAGATTTTCTTATAGTCCCGATATGATTTTACATTCAAACTCCATATTCTTACTCACAAGCATTTTGACCGTTACATATGGGACTCCCCCTGAGTCTTGGTTAATCTCTTTTCCGATTCCTAAAAAAATGAAAAGATTGTCTAGTGAACTTCTCCCTTTGACACTCATTAAATGGCTTCGAAAGGATGTGTATTTGGTATAAATTGAACCCTTTTCTAGAAAAAGTAGACTGCTTATGAAAAAGGAATACTCTAGTCACCATTGGCTAGAAGAGCTCTCCTGGGTATTATTTTATACTTTTTCGTTTCTAGGGGACTAAATATACGAAAAACAACATTTTTTGCATTAAGTTGGTTCCTTCTATGTCTCCTTTGCATATTGATACCCGGTACCCTTAGAGGAAAACTTCCTCTGAGTTTCCATGCCCCACATGAACTTCCTTGAATTAAGCATAGGTATGTTCCACTACCTGGAACTAGTTTCTTACTCATGACACTCATTTCCTCTCCTCTATCATAGCATTTCTTTGCCTATGAAAAAAAAAAGACAGGTGGGAAAATAATATTATCTCATATCAACAACATTAGTTTCTCCTTTGAAGATAGAACAATTGTTTGAGTCCATTTTCATCCAAATTTTTGGTTTAGCATGAACTTATGAAGTTGAGATCATTACTTAGAGTTTACTCCTTCAACTAGTTATGCTTCTAGTCCATATGGAGAGTTTTTTTATGCCTCCTACATCAGAAAGTTTTATCATCAAGAATATGTTTCTTGATTTATTTGTATGTCTCATGCTCTTGTTCAAAAGAATTTTATAAGCATGTGTCATCCATTTATCACAACTCTTGACTTTTCATTTCAGTCATACCCTCAGTGTATCTCAGAGTCACATGAATTTGTAGTCCTACCATGCATCTTGGTCCTACTTTTAGTATGGGTAGGTAACCTTGAACCTATCAGTTTACATTTACTCATTGGTCACTGATTGGGGGGTTTCCCTTGTGTTCGAAGAAAATAAATATATTCACACATTAGGATTCATGGATTCCATTACCCTTATTGATGGTTTCCTCTCCTTTGCTAACATTTTTCCTTATTGGTTTCTATTTAGAGTGTCTCTTTCATGCACTACTTTCATCTCGTGCATGCGAGGGATGCACAGGATCAGTGCTTCATGAACATCGTATTCATATGAACTCCTCCTAATCATCAAGATATTTCTTTGTACCTCATCTTGAACGATTAGAGATTCTCTAATTCTCTCCTTTGAGAAGGTCTCCTTCCATCGACTTCAACCCATCTATTCTGGAAATGAGACCTAGAGTCCTATGAGTACCTAGGGGGCCACAATCATCAGTGGCAAGTTCTCCCACCATTGACATTTGGGAATACATCAGTGTCTCATGATCGATGTATTTTCAAGTGTTCGACCTGAACACCCTTATTCACACTTGTAGAATGTACTTGATTCTTTGATACCTACTTTCATTATTGATGGGTTGTCTCGTGTTTATTAATGGTATACCTCAATGAATGGTAATCAAATTAAGTATCATTGTGTTCGACCTCAACTCCTATATTCACATGATGTATACTTTCACCTTCAATGAATAATGTAGATGACCTCCAGCTTACAGTAACAACATTCCTCATTTGCTGATGTCTTTCATTGGACTAGAACGTATATGATTGTAGTGATTATGGGAGATCAAATTGTACTCCATTGTATACATATATCTTGAGATTGATTTTGAGACTAGATTCCACTGTTCTTTGTTCGTGACTATGATAGCCTATGGCATATTTCTTCTTTGTATTTCCTATTCATGGCCATGAACAAATATTTGATATATTTCCACATGGATGTGCAGTGTAATTTCAATTGGAAGCCATGTGTACAAATTCATTATGGATTGTAATATTCTCATGAGAGAATAGTCCTTCCAATTGAGTCTTCATTACTCCACTTCTGGGAATTATAATGTATTTATTCCATCATGGATAATCCTCTAACCTCACACATTAGGGGGCATTTGTTACAACAAATGTTTCCTAACTCCATGCAACTTTCTTGGATGGCCTTCCATTTCCCTATGTAGACTTGAAGTTCCATTTTTGTGCTTTCCAGAGCCAAAAAATAATATTTTACCACATATACATGCCCTATCCATTATACAACAAGAGTATACATAGGTATATCCACTACATCCCACGTACATCAGGCTTGGTGCTCAAAATTTAAAATTATGTCAGGTTTCCATGACATGTCATGAGATCCATGATCCTTGACCTTCCATATACTAGAAACTCTCTAACTTGGCCCTTAAGTTCCATTTTAAGGTTATAAATTGAGCCATATCTAAGTTTTGAGGGATAGAAAAACTAAAATTTGAGAGCAAAGACACTCTCAAGAAACTTCACTTCATATTGAGTATGCATCCCTTTGTCCATGAAAGTATGAAATCCTTGTTCATCCCCCAAGATCTTCCTTATTTTTTATGGAGAAAAGAATTAACTCCTTTATATGATATTTACTTTGGTGGAGGATTGAAGTGGTGGAGGCCCAACTGGAGGGACTTAGTTTCTCGGTTCCGATATGTTCTGTTACAATAGTGTTTCACCTATGTACTTTCGTTGATTATTTTAATAGAAATAATCTTTTCTCGTCCAATTGATATATGAAAAATATTTGAATTATTATTCCATGGGAATATTTTTCATGTATGTTAATGGATTATGATAATATATATGCTAACATTATATATTATCACTATATAGTTGCCTATCTTGGTTGTTGAGGATACGCTGTAGGTATAAAGCTTTGGGTCGCATAGTCAACGATGGTATTTTGCAAACATCCGGATGAGGTAGGATATTAGCCTTGTCTTGTTATAATTTAATTTATATAGAGTACTTGGGATTAGAGTTTATTTATGCATTTCATTCCATTTGTTGTGGTTTACCCCTTTCCATGGAGAGATTTTCCTCGTAACAACATCTCAAGCTAATTTCACTTGGGGAAAACCACTCTTGTTGACCAAAGAAACCTTCGATGGTGGAACAAAAGAGAGATGACAAAGATACAGATCCTTTCAAAATGTTTCTCCACTAATTCCTTACTCAACAATGGAATGATATGATGTACAACTTCTCCTAGATCCTTCAATGACTATTGATGGCAGGTGAGACACTCTTAATAAACATCATTTTCAAAGGTGTGAAACCCTTCAAGGTACAAGTAAACTTTGATATCTACTTATTTGAAGGGTGCATAGATGAAAATGATTTGGAGAAATGGTTGAATCTATTAGAAGGGTATTACTATATTCAAAAAATTTATGATACTAAAAATATCACCTTCGCTCTTCTTAAATCCCTGCCCTATGTCAAATATTGTTGGGAATGTTATTGAGAGAGACAAAAAAAATATGAGTCTATTTCATTTAGGACAGGACCCACTTCGTTGGCCTTTCTTTGTGTCCTCAATGAGGATTTATACCCTATCGAAAACTGTTATGACCATTACATAAGATGGACAACTCTGCGTCAAGAAAGAGACTAGATAGTGCCCGAGTACATCGACATATTCTATAAATTATGCTCAAATTTGGGTATTAGAGACTCTGAGAAGCACCTGGTTCTAAAGTACCACAATGTCATACATAGTTTCATCGAAACACATATGGATTTATTGTACATGTCCCCACTGAGAACCACTTATCAATATGTTGTCAAAATCAAGTAGAAATTTAAGTAGCATAATAAGTGGGAGTTCATTATGCAAATATATAGCAACAAAATCATGGAAAAGGTGGCCCTAACTCATAGAAAATGGGACAAATAAAGGAAGGCCAACCTCAATATAACAATTATAATCCATAGGTAGGGAAGAGTAATGAAAAGATGAAGAAGGACACTAGAAATTGGTGTGAATTCTACAAAATCCTCTATGGCAACAGTGATGAGTGTAACTGAAAATAGTCATTGTTGGTCGAACTTAAATGAAAAGAGTTGGACTCTGAATATGAATCTAATATAGATTAGGATAAGGGAAATAAGATCATGAATGTAGAACCTAGTGCTACAATGACAACAACAAATATCCAACCAGACTAGTTAGAGGAGCTTGAGGAAGAGGATCACCTCTTCCATTCAAATATGTGGGTGAAGGGAACCCCACTACATTTGTTCATTGACAATGGGAGCTAGAAAAACCTGATCTTGGTCAAGGTCATCAAGAGATTGAAGCTGGAAACAATGCCACACCCCGAACCATACAACATCAGTTGGTTGATCTAGGGATGGGACCTTCACATCATCTAGTAGTGTTTCCTAACCTATGAAATCAATCCCTTCAAATATGAGGTACTTTGTGATGTTTTGCCACTTGAAGTTTGTGACATTTTCTTAGGAAAAAAATATATGTGGAAATGTCATGTTGATTATGAGTCCCAACCCCATAGTTTCACTATCACTCTGGGGATTTTTCCTTATAAGGTACTCGAGTTAGTCTCGACTATTGCAATTTCCTTGATCTTTGAAAAAAAGAGATGAAAAGTAATCCCACCAAATGTGAAGTATTTCCTCTTCATGTTTTGTATAGAACGAGAAAGATAGGTTAGTTTCCCCACCATATATTTAACACAGGATCTCTCTACATAGTAAAAACAGGTCGATGAGCTTGTATAGGAATAAAAATATCTCTTTGTTTCATGTATAAGGGTGCCTCTATATTGTTAGCTTAAACATCTCATTGAGTTCATACCTAGTGCTCTCTTTCCCAATGATCCAATATACAAACACTCCCTTTTGGAGAATGATGAAATAAAGTATAAAATTCATAATATCATATGCAACAACCACATTTGACGAAGCTCCTCACCTTGTTGGATCCCAATTGTATTGGTTCAAAAGAAATATGGAATGTGTTCTCTCTATATTTATTATAGATCCCTACATAAAATCACTATCAAGAACCAATGTGTGATCCCCCATATTGACGATCTTCATTATTAGCTCAAGGGTGCCAAGCTATTCAAAAATATTGATATGATGTCAAGATATCACCAAGTTTTGATAGAATCAACTGATGTATATAAGACAACTTTCAAATCTAAAGAAGTCCTCTTTGAGTGGTTGGTCATATATTTTTCCTTGAATAATGCTTCAACACCATTCATTAAGATGATGGATGATATCTTGTGGTTGTTCACAAAATCATTTTTTATGGTCTATTTGGATGAAATCCTCATCTTAAACTAGACATGGGAAAAGAAATTGCAACACATTCAATAGGTCGTAAGCACCCTGCAACAACACAATTTATACACCAACTGAGAGAAATGGCCATTCAACATGCAGATAATCCAATTCTTTGGATAGATCATGGATAAACATGGGGTGCATGTGGACCCAACCAATACCCAATTCATTCATGATTATCCAACCTGGATGACTTTGACATATTTATGTAAGTTCATGTTAGATTTACTTCATATAGGTTGGACCTTAAGTCAAGTGACCAAGGGCTGAGATAAAGCCAAGTTTTCCTAGTATGAATCATAGAAAAGCATATTCTAGTATCTGAAACACCACCTCTACTCCACACCAATCCTCACATTTCCATATATACAAAAACCATTTGATATATACGCATATGCCTCTGACTGTGGTATCAATGTTGTCATCACTCAACATGGACACTAAGTTTCCTATCATAGAGAAACACCATATGATTTTTTTTGTAGGTATCCTACCTATGAAAAAGAGATGTAATCCATTGTGTATGCATGGAGACAGTGGAATAATTACACTATGGTCAAGGAAATGATAATATATATTGATCACAATCATCTAAAATTCATGAAGACACATGGAAAGCTACAAAGTAATTTCCATCATAAAAGGTCCTCTTACCTGCAACAATTCCACCTGAATATTAACTACAATAAGGGAAGTGCCAAGTATGGTGTTGATTTTCTCAGTTGGTCATTGATTTTGGACCTCACCATTGTTCTGAACTCTTTTGATTACAAGACCTCAAGGTGGACAAAATTATACAACAATGACTTTGACTTTGATGCTACTTATTAGAACTTGAGTGTTGGAAAAAAAGTTCCAGACTTCCACCTCTAAGATGTGCTCTTGTGTTATCTCGACCATCTTTTTTTTTCTTTGAAAAACTATAAAAATATAATTCTGGATGCACATTACAGTTGAGTGGCATGACACTTCAGGGTGGAGAAGACAATACCAATGCTTCACAAGAATTTCTATTGTCTCCAACTTTGACATGACATAAACTAATACATTAGGTCGTGCACTTCTCATGCCATCACTAAGAGATATATCAAGAAGAAGGTCGTGTACACCCCTCTCCCTACACTAGACAAGCCATAGGATTTTGTCTCCATGGATTACATGTTAGTTTTTCCCTCTACCAAATATGTTCATGATTGTGTTTTTATGGTCATTAATAAGTTCTCTTAGATGACCATTTTAACACTATAAGAATAGTATCACAACCAAGGCCATTGTTAAAATCTATTTTATGCATGTTTGGGTTCATTTTTCGATATTGTAGACCATCCTTTCAAATAGGTATAGGTGGTTCCTCAATACCTTTTGGTCTATCCTATGCTCCCCGATGGAAAACAATTCGACCAAATTGAGTTCCTTTCATCCCAAAACAAATAGAAAAATAGAGGTGTTCAATAGGATGATTGGGCATATCCTTCACATGTACAACTGCAAGAATCCACATACATGGGATGATATCCTCCCATATGTTCAACATATCTATAATATATCCCTCCATAACTCTATTTTCCACAACCCCTTTCAAGTGCGCTTGGGTTCCATATAAGGGAGAGTTCCTATAGATGACTGTGCTAACCTTGCAGTAGTCACTTTTCACTCCTTGCAAAGGGAGAGTTTCATGCTATCTCTTCTGAACTTCAAAATAAAAACAGATTCCTTCAACACACTTTTTTCATTCTGTGTGGACGCCATGCACCATTCGATAGAAGAGAAACAATTGAAAATTATCTTAACATTCAAATTTCCATCTACTCAAAATGGTATGCATTCATTCATTCATGAAAACACAATAGCGAGGAACTGCAAACAATGCCCACACCATGAATTGGATCAATTTTCCTCTGTTATATTCCAAATTGAAAAATGGTTACAACTGTAAATGAACCAAAACTGAAACTCATAAATCTCCTACTAACTTGCAGCTAACTTATGGCTACTAACTCCCAACTACTCCCATCTAGCCTCATTTGGGCATACAAAACCTCTATTTTTCTCAGAGGGATCTTAGGGTTCTCCCTGACTACTTGTCTACAACAAAACCTAATCTACGACTATCTTCATCCAGCCACATTCCAAAGTTGGACTGGAAACTCCCACTTCACTCACGATGTTTTCCAGCACTGAGTTAATTCGGACTTCAAAATATCTTTCATAACTACCAGCGTTGAGGTTTCATACAGATTCCTAGACGTTGATAGGTCTTTCTCCGCGTTCTTGCCAGCAATGCTCCTACATCAACATACCTAGAAGTTCTAATCATGTATATGATGCATATGCTAACTATATTTTAGGTTGGCATTTTTCACATAACTAAGAAATGAAAACACATTCATATATTCAGACATTGTAACACATATAAGTATATACAAAGAACACTTATTTTTATATTTCATCCTTTCAAGCTCAAAAAATATGGTGTCATAGTACAAAATGGGGCTCACACCCTCAAAATATATATATGGCTAGTATATAATATGACCATGTTATCTATGCCTGTGGCGCTAGATGGATATCATGATAGAACACTATGAGGTTTGCGATACGTCAGAAGAGTCGTACCCACGCACAGGGTATGCCCACCACTTGTCGTAGTGAGGTACACTAGTCATAAACAATGGGTATTAAAAAATCCACCTCATAGAACATCAATGGCCTTGATGCCTGGTGCAATGAGGTTGATACATAAATTCATGTGAGTACAAATATGGTGATCTTTAATCTCAGGTTCTCGATCACCCTGATAGGGATTTGGATCCCTACTTTATTTGTTCCTGCAACATAGTGGGTGGAAATGTACTCCTCTGTAGTCATACCACCCCTATCCCCTCAAGCCTTGAGATTCACTACCTCACCTCGGTGATACAATACTATGATGAAGTATATATCATCTACTTCAATCCTCAATGGTTTCTCATTGATGTTGAAGGACTCTTCCTCTGGATCCTAGTATTTTACTAGCAACTGGAGTAACCTCACATGATACCTCATTCCCTTGAGAGACAAAAATTTATAAAGTCCACATAGTTTTAAATATTTTTGGGCCCTTGCATCTCTTCCCACTACTGCATATATATCTTCATAATCCCTTTCCCTCCATTCAAGAAACATCCTGCAAAGCACAAACTATTTTTTTATTTAAAACCTTTCAAAAAAAAATTTCACAGACTTGTACACGGCCCAACATGATAACAATAATGTATTGGGTTGCATATACATGTGGAGGATTTCCTGTGTATATGGAGTTGTTTATGCGACCCCATGATCTGTCAGTCGTGTATAGCCTAGTTTCCATCTTATGCCCTCTAATACTAAAATAATGGCACCTAAAATTGAAATTTACACCATTTAAATTCAAGAAGAAGGGATGGGAACTTACTTGGTCCAAATGGTTGTTGATTCCATTGATCATAGGTTTCGCAATCAACACTTTAAGATCATGGGAAAAATGTCGTACAATGCACTATGTGGGTGAAAAAGCTCAAATGATATGGTAAAATGGTCTATTTTTACTATTAGTAGAGATTCGTTACCCTCTTCTTATAGTTTTTGCTATTTTTTTACCTTATGGACTAATAGCACAATGAAAAGACTTGGTTTTTGGTGGTTTTCTCCAGGAGTGTTTTTGGTTTCCAACATCATACCACCCATTTATTCCTTTGGCAGGTATATTCTTTCACCGACATATATGATAGGTTTTCACTCTGTTTTGCGTTCTTGCATCATCCTATGAATGTGATCCATATACCCTAGTTATGAACCCATTTATTAGTGACACAAAACATTCTCACTAATAGAAGAAGTGTTATTAGTAAGTGGTAGAGACTTGCCAAACATAGGTTCCCTAGTTAGAACCTTCGTGTCAATTAGTTCCCATGCATACGTTATTCCATAGGACCGAGATTTGCTTATAGTCCCGATATGATTTTACATTCGAACTCCATATTGTTACTCACAAGCATTCTAACTGTTACATATGGGACTCCCCCTGAGTCTTGGTTAAGCTCTTTTCCGATTCCTGAAAAAATGAAAAGATTGTCTAGTGAACTTCTCTCTTTGACACTTGTTAAATGGCTTCCAAAGGACGTGTATTTGGTATAAATTGAACCCTTTTCTAGAAAAAGTAGACTTCTTATGAAAAAGGAATACTCTATTCACCATTGGCTAGAAGAGTTCTCCTGGGTATTATTTTATACTTTTTCGTTCCTAGGGGACTAAATATACAAAAAATGACATTTTTTGCATTAAGTTGTAATTGCATTCCATCATCCTTATTGCTTTA
>CBVK0103825723.1:0-25085 GCA_900067695.1 Picea abies
CTCTTCCGATCTCACCTGCTATAGTGATATGACCTCTTTCTCAGTGAACTCTTGGATGAGTGCATCATTGACTGGTCCTTCTAGGCGTTGTTCTGCTACACTCACAACCTTTTCAAGTTTTACTCCTTGGTTTTCAACTTCAATGAATAGTTGACATGCCTTCTCTTGCACTGGTTGAAGTTGTTGAGAGACTTCATCACTTTACTCTAAATCGTGTGGATCTATTATTGGGTTGTGCGCTTCTCTGGAAACCTCTTCATTCTTTTGACTGATGACAAGGCCTTCATTTGCACTTGTAACATATCTGCATGTTGCTTTGCTTCTTGGAGTTGTGACTCCAATGCCTACAACTATGGATTTTCCATGAGGGTCTCATATGCCTGAGTGCTCCTAGAATTTAGCTGCTTTCATTCCAATTCAAGGGCTTTCAATCTTCCAACTGTGCTTTGGGAAGTTGCCTCTCTTAGGTCTCTTATATCTTGAGGGGTCTCAGGCACAGTACAAAGTTCCAGATCTGTCATGTGTTGTTGAAGCTACTGGATCACTCCTTCTAGTGGTGCCACCTATTATTGAACTCGTTCTTCTGTCTGGACTTTGATGATTGTCCAAGAGTGGAGTGCTTTATTGACTAGTTCATTTATCTCAAGTTTCTCTGTGAGCAACTACTCCTTATCTTTTTGTAGTATTTCTTTCTCTTCCTCCCATTTTGTTTGCAGGGCTATTTTTTCTTGTTCTGCATTATTGCATTGTTCTAGTAGATCTTCCTATTCCTGGGCCAAATCCTGGGTGGCTTGCATTGTCTCTCCCTAAGCTCATCGAAGGCGAGATTCAACTTTATCAGCAATCTGGTGCAATTGGGTTGGATCATCTCTTGGTTCTTCTGTTCCAATTGTCAAGGGCATAGTAGAAACTGTGCAGTTGGACTGTAGTGTCTGTTGCACTTCATGAAGTTCACCCTTGATTCAGTGGAATACCTCCTCCTTCTTTGCTTCTTTCCTTTCTATGATCTCCAGTGAAGTGTCATTCAGTGCATCGACTAAGAAGTCGAAGTCATCTGGGGTGAGGGTAGTCTTAAACTTAGTCCTGGTGGCTTTAAATTTCTTCCAGGATGAAGGCTTTGGTGGGGTAACCTTCCTTTTCTTGGATGGATCATCCTCCTCTCTAGGCAGAGTAACTTCACCTTTGTTTTTCTCAACTTTTGTGCCACCTATCTCTCCACCATCATTTCCCTGCTCAAGTAAGATTGAAGAGGTCTTCATCGATGTGCTATGGACATCTTGCACTTTGTCATCTTTCTTCGTCTTGCTTGGTCTAGGTGTGTCCTCCATAGTTTTAGGGCTATCCACATCGGACATCTCTTCGGGGTCCACTAGAATAAGGAGGTCCACTGACCATTCCTTGGTAATCTCCTCCAATTCATCTTCTATCAACTTGTAATATGATTGGAGTTGTTGTTTATGCTCATCAGCGCACGCTGTAATATAAGTGAAGTGGCGGTCCGCGCTGAATTTCATCAAGGGTCTAAACCTGTAAAGTTTTTTCGGGGTGATGCGTGGTGTAGACTAGATGGTGATCTTCAACAAGTTGTAATATGCGTGGAATACGGCATTGGAATGCCACTTTTTGTTCATGTCACTCGAGTACCGCAATGTACAGAACTTTGTGGCCAGTGGTTTGAAGGGTTCGATATCCAGGAAAGTGGTGCCTTATGGTAGCTCCCAAGCGATGAAAGTGATCAGTATGAGAAGCCAACTAAAGTGGAAATAATACCCTTGGTCTTGTGCTTCTTTGCAATCAAGCTCTAGTTGGTTTACAAGGTACTGCACCCAGTTCATCTATAGTCCCTCCGCGCACTTTCTTGTGAGGTCAACTATGAATCCAATCACTTGGGTTGGTTTGTTCTTGTGAACTAAATTTCCTGTGATCAACTAACAGGAAAGTCACACTGCGTCGCTCTGGATGGAGGCTACCTTGTAGCCTCGTGTTCCCTTCTCAACATCGCCATAAATTTCTTTAATCTTCTGCACTAATGCTCGGTCTAAGGTCTTTCTAGGGTAAAACTCCTATGGGTCAGGGCCTTGCATACTAAGCCCTATGATCCGATTGACTAAGGTCGGATCCACAGTGATGTGGTGGTTAAACCATAAGTATCCTCTGTGGTAGTAGGACAACATTAACTTGACGCATGCATTGACTTCCTAGTGTCTTTAGAAGTGTGGGATCTTCACTAGATTGAGCAGTATGGACTGCATGAGGTTTTGGGTCAATGATTGTGGGATAATATTGGAACTCTTTCCTTTAGTCTTGGTTAAGTACTTATGCAGGGCTAACATGTTGTAAGCTTTACAATCTCGAAGGTTGAAGTCACTAAATTTCAGTGTTGCGAGCTTATCTTGGTCAACACGAACTACGCACACCCCTTTTAGAAGGTACACGGTGATCAAAGTATACTTGAAGTCTCGAGGTACACTATTGTGATTGATGGCACCACTCAGAGGTGGTAGGTAAGCATTAGAATGCACGGAATAAGCTTGGCATTCACGATGTCGTCTATGTTCTTTGTTTGTTTCTCATCGGCCAGCCAGGATGGACCGGTGCAAGCAATGGAAGGAGAGGCCTGCAGTCCTCTTGTCGACAATGCTTGGATTCTTGTAGATAACCCTCACTCCAACATGAATCTCTCAGTCATTAAGTCAATCAAAACTTCTTCAACTATTTTCTCTACAGTGTTGAGCTCATCCGACATACAGGCTCGAGGTCAATTAGTGAACTGAATTTAGAGACTGCAATGAAGGGTATGGGAACAAGGTGATGATCACAGTGAAAAATAATCTCAGGCTTTGGGCTCCAATTCTTAGTTAGAAAAAGTATTCTCGGTGCGTGGCGTAACAGACTAAATAAGAAACTTAGCAATGGTTTTCTTGCAACAGGTATGAGGCATGATTAACTCGTGTCCTGACCATTATGGCACAGTCTAACGATCTAGTGGTGAACCATCAATGCTTTCTAACCTGTTCAGAGCGGTAGTCGAATGGTTATATTAGCTTCCAATGGCTATATTGCTTCGCATTAGTGAAGTTTCCTATGTTGTTGGTTCGATATCTTGGCGAAGTTTAACTTCTATAATTTTTCCATCTGCGAAGCTTCCTTTGTAATATTTTGTAGCCTGTCAATCTTAGCACTCTTTTTACTTAGCTTCCTAGCCTTATTTCCAGTGAGCTTTGTCTCGGTGATTCTCTTCCCATTCTGATTCTTATTTGCCTTAGACATAGTCACTTCGTGTTGCTAATATTCTCTCTTAAGACTCGGGGGTAATACTTCTTCTATATCTGAGATAGATAATGCAATCTTCTGTGAGTCATCTAATGCTCTTACACCTTTGACATATGGGCTTCTAGTGTCAAATAGCTTCAATTTGTTTTCATGTTCTTCCATCAACTGTGTGATCCTTCTGGTCATGAAATCTGTTAACTCTTGTCTTTGTTGTTCTAAAACCTTTTCTTCTTCCTTCTTTTTTTCTTGATCTCTTTCAATCCAAGGTTTTCCAAGTAACATAGTAAACGGGGTGCTATCCTCAATAAATTTAATAATCTAAAAATCTTCTTTAGTCGAAGTTCCATTGGCATTCATAGATATATGAGTGACCTTTCCACATAGGGTTACCATTTTTTCTCTAAATAGTCCTATTCCTCCTAATGAAGGAATCATAGCAGGCCTCCCTATAGCTTCCCAAGTTCTCTCTAGCATAATGTTCGTTTGTGTTTCTTCATCTAGAACACAGTCAATGTCAAAGTTCCCTATTCTTACTTCGATGCATTTCTTTTCTTTAAACATCTCTGATAACCTAACATGTTGGTGATTATTCAAGGTGTCTTTCATCTGTAGCAATACCTTCTCTTATTCCCTCTGGGGTTCTACTATTTTTGGATCTGTCTTAGGGTTTCCTTGACTTAGATTCATTCTTTCAAGGTTAGCAATCATTCTAGGGAAATCCAATACTTCGTGTTCTATAACTTTGAAACAAAGAAAACTAGGTCTTCCACTAGGGCATTCCTTAATAAAATGTCTTGGGTTTCTACAACTGTAACATAGGGTTAATCCTCTCTTTCGTTTAAATATTCCCCAACTTCTTCTATACTGCGCACCAGGATCATGGTATCTACCCTGCAAAAAAATATTTCTAGGATCTTGCATCCATTTGTTAGTCCACACATTTTTTCTATGCATAGGTATAACATATCTATCACTATTCTTATCAGATCTACTCATATCAAACCTTCTTTCATCTATCAGTGCCCCATTTTTCAAACTAGGATAAACTCTATTAAACATACCTAGATCCATACCTTAGAAACAAAAATTTTCACTTATCTTACTTCTACAGAGAACAAAGCCTCTAGATCTAAAACTTTTAACTACTCTTACCTTTATCAGAGCATTGAGCTTACAGATCTTACCTCTTTTTTGTAGATCTAACCTCTTTTCTTCAGAAACTTTCACTTTTACTTTTCTTAGAGAACAAAGCGTTAATATCTTGCTTCTTTTCTTCAGATATGACCTTCTTTCTTTAGCACAAAGCTTTTCAGATCAAGTGGAATACTGCGCACTAGGGCACAGATCCATGCAAAGAGCTTCCACAGTTTTAGGATGAATCTTTGCACAAAGCTTCTTCTTCCTCAGTTCCCAATAATCACAGTTTCAAGTCCCAGCAATAGAACCATTTGTTGGCACAGGGGAAGACCCAGGGTTCAACGCTACAACAACGCACCAACAAAACCCTAACTACCAACCCTTTCGGCAACACTTGTGAAGCAGATGAAGTCTTACCCGAGGTAGAAAAAGGGGTGGTTGTGAGACTCAGGTGTCTGCAACCTTAGCTGGGACACAGATCTATGATTATATCTCTTATAGAGCACTTAGCATTGATCATTCATCATTATTCAACCCTTATTGTACTTGACAGATAGCATAGAGAATCACAACATTCACTTAGATCTAAGGTATCTTAGTACTTAGCAATAGTAAAACAGATCGGATCCAGTAGATCAGCACTAAGAATCTTCATACATATCATATCTACTATTAATACACATCTAATGAAGCACAAAGAATAAGTAGATCTATCTAAATATATCAAAGCACTTAGCCAAAGAAGAGACAAACACATCAAGCCAAAGCACAGAGAATAACACACAGATTTACGTGGTTCACCCCCACCTTGGGGCTATGTCCACCAACTCTTCTCCTTTATTACTGTCTTCAATCGGTTACAAGCACAGAGCCATCAAAACCTACTGCGCATAAGACAAAAGATCTACACAACTCACTAGATCCTTCCTCCTTGCCTTACAGCACAAATCCTTCTATATCTCCACACAGGGACTTGCACTAAGCTCTGCAAGCCTATAGAATACACAACACCTCAATCACACACATCCCACTTGGCACGTAGTCTATATCACATAGATACAATAGATCCTCTACTAAATTCCTAGACATCTATTTATACATTTACAAAAGTGGGCCTAAGAATGGGTGAACCCATGGGCCAACATCCCTTTCCCATTACATATTCCCAAAACCTAAAATGGGCCCAAAAGTGGGTTGAGATCCAGTGATCTCTGCTTCATCTGGCACTCCATATTCGATAGGATGTCAAAGTGCCAAAAACAGTCAAACATGACCAAGTAACTTCAAAAATTGGTCAAGGGCCAACAAGCTCAAAGGGAAAACATGCATGGAGATGGTAGAGGCTACAATGAAAAAATGAAGAAACCAGTACAGAAAGAAGGCCACAAAACAAAAGTAGCACAAAGGTCTTCAGCAGCCAAAAACACATATTTGGCCAGACACCTGGAGTAGTGTATCAGTCGAAGGAAGATTTAATGAATCAATATGTTGTGAAGGGAAGTATGGAAAACAGTGAAATAAGAGACCTTTTACCTGAAGTAGAAAGGACTTCTCGACATAAGAATTCCTTACTCTCGGTCAGGGATGTGGAGAAAAAGACATTTAACATTGCATTTGTTGATGATGATAAGGTATCCGAGATCAATATGCACTATGAAAACATTGTTCCCCCTGACAAAGTAAAATTTCATAGGAATGTCAGTGACATGTTATACTCTGATTATCTGAGCTTGGCACTAAAATTTGCAAGATTAACAACATACGCATCAAAACTAGATGGACAACTGAAACAACAAAAAGTGTCCAACAAATCATGGATGGCATGGGTCAAAAGGTTAGACTTTGAAGGTCCCCAGGGTTTGAAATATTCTTTGGATGAAAAGGACAAGATGATCCAAAGTCTAAAGAAAAGGCTTAAGATGTCACCTACAGATCATCCACAAACAACAAAATTGAATGCATTGGAACAGGAGAAAGAAACACTCAGACAAGAGGCACTCAATTACAAGGCTAAACTTCTGCAATTGGAGAAAGAAAAGGAGCATTGGTCACTAGCGCAGGCAACAACATCAGACATGCCAGTCATTGTACCTACTAATATAGAGGCTAGATCAAGCACTGAAGGGTTAGTCCAAGCTATGTCCCAGGTGAGCTTAAAAATAGGTGAGATCAAGAGTCTCAAACAAAACATGGAAAATTTGAAGCAAGAGATGAAAGTGAAGGATGAAAAGATGGCTCAACTCCACGGAGAAAATCAAGATTTGTAGGAGAGAGTGAGGAAGCTAAAAAACAGGTTAAAGGGAAAGACATTATTGTAGGGAGACAAACATGTAATATGGAATGCTATTGTTGTAGAGATTGCTAAATTCAGGGTCTATTTGAATTTTATCAATGACAAAGATAGCATGGCTGCTACAGCTCGGAACAAATGTGCTATTGTAAATGAAATATTAAGAAAGAAGCCCTCGAAGTGGGCCCAAAATGCTATTGATTTACTGAATGCTATACCAACTATTGAACTTCAAACCATTGGTGTGAAAGACAGGACCACATTGATCATTTCAACTAGGAAGATCATTGCCAAGCACAACTTACTCAGATCAGTCCAGAGCAAAGCTATGCAAATGGAATACAACATACAGGAGTTAAAAGACGCTTTTGAACAATTGTTTGCCAAATTCCTTCCATCATTTTGGGATGGTAAAGGCTCATTATACAATCAAGAAAACTATCACTCTCTTATCATGCAATGCATAATGGACCATTCTAAGTTTGAAGATATGAAAGAAAATTTGAAATTGCCAAGTCTGGTAGAGTATTTGGCTACAGATTTTGAATTTTTAAACAATTTTAAAACAATGAAGGTAGGCATGCCAACCATGTCCTATGCTACATGCATTGACTTGGAAATTCTGATTAAAGAGATGATGGACTACGAGATCCCCTCTGATCCACAATGGAAAGAAATCATGATATTGGGTAAGACAAAGTGCAATGTCTCCGTAACCAACAAGTGATCTCCAAGTGTCACCAGTTTTTCAGGTTCAACAGAAGCTCAGAGAGAGACAGATGGTGCAGAGGAAGTCGGACAGTCAAAGAAATTGTTCATGATTTTGAAACTTTTTCTTTTTTCTAATTATTGTAAATCATTTTGTGTACCGAAATCGTCAGTCAAGACTGTTATAGAAGATGAAACGTTTCAGTTTCAGTTGTTTTTTATCATATTGTATAAGTACTAAGAGACTTGATTTGATTAATGTTGGAAGAAGTGAAAGAGCACCTTTCAGTTGTATCAAACTCTATTTTTAATTTTTTTGAATCTGAATTGAATATAAATGTAGAAGATTTTGAAGTCTCTACGAAAATATTCTAATGGGTGGTGATATGAGATTTGTTTCCTTTCATCATATGTATTTCATGTGACCTGTCTTTCATTTGCATTTTCTTCTATTTAAATTGGAGAGTTAAAGGCCCATAATTCATCATTTGATGCTCTTTTCTTAAGAAATTTAAACTCTGTGATTGTCTTTGTAACTAATTCAGAATTCATTCTAGTAATGCTCTGTTGTAGTTATTTGTTTTCTCTATCTTCCTACACTTTATTTAAATTTAAGAATAACTCAGATTCATCGCCTCATTTACTCTTTTTCCTCTGGAGAGTTCTATTAGTCGATGCATCATTTTCATTCACTTTCATAATTTTGACTCCATAGCCCTGAGTGTTCCTCCCCTTCCTTGCCAGCAATTTTATTTAAAAACCCCAAAACAAAACAAATCTAGCCACCGATTTCCATAGATATACCCAGTGACATGAGAGAGCCCTCTCTGAGTTGAGTAGACTAGTGTCTCAGCTCTAAAGCTGGTTGAAATAGTTGCCTCTGTCATTTTTCTATTCAGTCGGACAAAATTTACAGAGTGCTAACATTCTGGCACCGTTGTCAGGGATGAAATTGAAAAACGTTTCCTTGGGAAAATGACTTAAACCTTTAGTTTGATCCCTGAGGGTGACAGTGGATCGAATACCTTATTGGCTGAGATTATTTTTACCCTGGAGACTCCATTACTCAGAGATTAGTTGTATTACACTATGTAAGATAGAAATCTTGGCTCCTAAGAAAATCCACACCAGGAGGAACCCAGACCTTGACCCTGCAATCCCTATCTCTAGCCCTGAAAAGCTTGTACAAAAAAGAAAATAAAATCCAGTAACCCCTATGTTGCATCCAGACTGATATTTTTACTTACCCAAAGATGGATTGACTAGTATCAAATACCTTGAGTTTGACCTCAAATTTGAACAATCCATGTTCAGAACTAAATACGAATCTCATCTAGACGAGACCATCTTTGATGAAAAGATATTCCAAGATTTGATTCTAACTGCAACTGTCAAACCTGTAGTGACCCCTGTTCAAAACCAACCACCACTCCGACCCCTCACAGTAGCCATGGCAACAATATTTTCTCCCCTCATACTTCCTTCTCAATTGCATGACTTACCTCAGGACTACAACCTAAGGATCAAACTATATGATGATGAAGATAATATATCAATTCAGAAGCACCTAGGCTAGTTCAACGATTTCATAGACTTGGAAGAGGTGGATCATGAGGATGTGAAAATGTGGTTGTTTACACAAAGCCTTGTGAGAGACATGAGGAAGTGGTTCAGAGCCCTTGCACCGAATAGCGTCGCAGATTTCGAGGATTTTGAAACACGTTTCCTCGCAAAATGGGGGGAAAAGAAAAACCCCCTTCAACTGTTGACTCGGTACAACAATATGAAGAGATCACCTGACGAAACAGTGCAGGAGTTTTCGGCTAGATTCATGAAAGTATATAATGGAATTCCTGATGAAGTAACCCCTCCCCCCTAAGGTTTCTCATCTCAAATATGTTGATTATTTTGAAAGTGACTTTGGTTTATTATTAAGAGAAAGAAGATCTTCCACATTGGATGATATGACAACCAATTCAATAGAGGTAGAAGTGAGCCTGATGGCTTCAGGAAAAATGAAGACTAACTCCGGCAGGAACCCAAACAAGACCCAAGATAAAGTTCAGCCTTCAACATCACAAACATCAGAGGAAAGATTTGAAGTAATGATGAGAAACATGGAAAGAATGGCATTGTGAAACAGGCCCAACCCAACCCTAGAGAATAGGCTGATGGTCCACCCAAAAATCCAAGAAGACCATTCATCCCACAGATCAGACAAAGAGAGGAGATAAACTAGGGAAATCAGGCATCTCAAGCAGACCAAACAAATCAAGGAAACCAGGCAAACCAGGGGAATCAAGGAAATCAGGGGGAACAACAAATAAGGCCTCCTTTTCAGAATAACTATGTGAATGAATATTATGATGAATATTTTGAAGATAACATGAATTGTTGTGATTACAAAGAAACTGAGGTGTTTTTGACCAAAGAAGACACGACCAATTCATGGATGTGAGTGAGATCTTTTTGCAAGATGAAGAGGAAAGGATATTGATAGAAAGAGAATATTATGAGACCAGATGGAAAAACACCATCATGCAATTCCAAAGGCAGTACAACCTATGAAATCAAAAAATGCCTCCAAACCCTCCAAAAGGTAATCCTCCAAAGACAAATCCCAAAAAAGAAGCTCAAAGTAATGTGCCCTCTTCTAGTCAGCCCAAAAAATACTCCATTGGGAAAGATTCAGCTGTAAAGGATTCCACTGTGAAATATTCTACTGCAAAGGATACTGTGGAAAGGGGAAAGTAGAAAGAAGAACCTCAAAAGAAAATATTGACTATAAAAGAGATAGTCACCAAAGAGGTAGAAAAAACTCCATCCTGTTTTGATTTTGAAAGCGATATGGCTAAGATAAAAATTTTGGTCCTATTTAATGAATTAATCAAGAATAGTGAATACAAAAATCAGATCCTCAAAATGCTCAAAATGGGACAAGCCTATGATACCCTGAACATATAAGACGACCACCCAACCATCCTTTTTGGGCCAAGAGTGGAAGAAGATGATGAAAATGAAGAATTCCCTCATTTTTATGTTAGCTTGAAGATACATGACATGACTCTACACAATGCCATGCTGGACTCTAGAGCATCTCACAACCTGATGTCTAAGGTGGTCATGGACCAATTAGGTCTTGAGGTCACAATACCTTATAAGGATTTGTTCTCCTTTGATTCAAGAAAGGTGAAATTCCTTGGCATGATCAAAGACATGGTGGTTTCTCTGGCACAAATCCCAACAAAAAATATGGTGATGGACGTAGTGGTCACTGATATCCCTCCAAAATTTGGCATGTTGTTGTCCAGGTCATGGGCAGCAAATCTAAAGGGAACCCTCCAGATGAACATGTCATATTCTACTATTCTTGTTTTTGGTCAAGACAGAAGATTGTACAGGGAGGTTCTACTTAAATATATGGTCAGCAAAAAATCACAACCCACCAATCATCCTATCTACTTAGTGAGTATTGAATTAGGGTCCTCCATTTTTTTCAATGACCTATGCTCGAGAGAAGAAAAGTCAGAAATAATTTTGGCTAACAAAGGTGTATCTAAACAGCGGATGGAGGAACTTTCATAACAATAGGGTGATGGAGAAGATTGGATATGGAAAATGAATTTTGATGTAGATGCATGTAGGGAAGGAGCTGGAGCTGGTGTATGGATAAATCACCCCAAAGGAGATGCAAATTTATGTTCTTACAAACTTGTTTTCGAATGCACCAATAATATGGCCAAATATGAAGTGTTAATATTGGGGTTGAAAGTCTTGGAAGAATTGGGTGCCAAAATGATTGTTTTACTTGGAGACTCTAAGATTATCATCGATCAAATCAAAGGCATCTATCAATAAAAACATCCTAGACTGAGGGCTTACAGAAATCTGGTGCTCGAACTCCTCGAAATTTTTTTGGAATGTAACCTTTCAGCAATTCCAACAGAACAAAATCAAGTCATTGATGCTCTAGCTACTTCAGCAGTGGTTTTCAAGGTCCTGAGTTTTCCCGAAAAGAGCTAGAAGGTTGAAGTCAAATATAGTCCAGCAATACCAGATAATATGAAGCAATGGAAAGTCTACAAGGATGACAAATAGATAGAAAAATTCCTCAAAATGGAAAACGAGTTTGAGAACTTAAACATTGATGATGAATATTGCATGATGAGGTAGATGTCGTTGCTTTCACTGAAGAGGGATATTTTGACAATCAAATTGCTAGAAAAGATGTTGTACAGCTGAAAAGCAACATCATCCCCAAAGGCATGGTACCATTAGAGAAACTATTTGATAATAACGGCATGGCCAGAAGTCCAAAGATTACAGTAAATGAAGGGGATGTGGAAGACTTTAATATTGGAACTCCTGAAAACCCAAAGATCATTAAGTTGTCTAGGAATCTCATCCCTGAAGTCAAAGAAAGGTATGTAAATTTAATAAAGGAATTCCCTAATGTCTTTGCTTGGAGTTATGATGAGTTGAAAGTTTAGGATACTAGTATAATCCAACATGTTATCTCAACAAAGGAAGATCACAAGCCATTCAAACAAAAATTAAGAAGAATAAATCCAATGTTGTTACCATTGATAGAGAAAGAAGTGAAAAATTTGTATGAAGCAAAAATCATAGTGTCCCTGAGATTTTCCAAAAGGGTAGCCAATCTAGTGCCAATCAGAAAAAAGAGTGGAGAAATCAGATTATGTGTGAACTTCAGGAACCTGAAAAAAGTATCTCTGAAAGATAATTACCCATTGTCCAAAATGGATCACATTTTACAAAAGGTGGTAGGCTCTCAAAGGATGTCAATGTTAGATGGTTTCTCAGGATACAACCATATCATGGTACATCCTGACAATCAAGAAAAGATAGCGTTCACCACACCTTGGGGAACATTTATGTATGCCAAAATTCCATTTGGACTCATGAACGTTGGGGAAACATTTCAGAGTGCCATGGAAATAGCTTTTGCAAATGTAAAAGATAATTTCATTGTTATATATCTGAATGACATTACTGTGTATTCTACCTTATATGAAGAACACATCAAACATCTCAGAAGAGCGTTTGAAAAGTGCAGAAATTTTGGCATATCCTTGAATTTGAAAAAGTCAAATTTTGCTATGGAAGAAGGAAAACTCCTAGGACATATCATTTCAAAGGAAGGGATAAAGGAAGACCCCAACATAGTGGAGGGAATCTTGAAGAATGGCATACCCAGGAGAAAAAAATAAGTACAATCATTCCTAGGTAAAGTAAACTTCCTGAGGAGATTCATTCCTAATTTAGTTGAGATCATAAAACATATTACCAACATGTTAAAGAAGGGAAATGAAATCAAGTGGGTCCCTGAGGCTAGAAAATCCTTTGAAGACATCAAGGTAGCATTGACAAAGGATCCTGTGCTGGCTAGTCCATATTTTGAGAAATATTTCATACTATTCTCTTTTGCTTTTGAGTATACGATTGCAAGAGTATTACTTCAGAAGGATGACCAGAATTTCGAGAAGCCCATAGCATACTATAGTAAGACATTGAGAGATGCTCCTCTAAAATACGACATCATAGAGAAGTAGGCGTATGCTTTGGACAAGGCATTAAAATAATTCATGGTTTACATTCTACACTCACATACCACTTCTTATGTTCCCAATAGCTCAGTAAAGGACATCTTGACACAACCCAGTCCTGAAGGAAAGAGAGAAAAATGGATTGTAGTACTGTTAGAGTACGATCTTGAAATTAAACCCATGAAATTGATCAAAGGTCGGGGACTTGTTAGACTGATGGCGCAAACAAACTGCGAACTCCTGGGAATAAATTTCACTAAAGGTATATCATAGAATACAACAAATCAAGAAAAGGTGACTCCACAAATATCTCAGAAATTTCTCGACTCTAAATGGTATGCAGATATTATCTTTGTGTTAAACAATCTGCAATCGCCTCCTGAGTATAGCAAAACAAAGGCCAGATTCCTAAAACAAAAGGTAGCAAAATTTCCTATAGTAAATGAATTACTGTACTGGAAGGACCCAGGAGGGATTTTGTTGAGTTGTTTGATAGAATAAAAAGTAGAGAAAACCATCAGAGATTTCCATAAAGGCGACTATGGAGGTCACCATTATTGGAAGATGATTGTGCAAAAAATTTTGAGAGATGGTTTTTACTGGCCAAGTATTTTCCCTGATGTTTATAAAGAAGTGTCAAAGTGTTGTGAATGTCAAATCTTTGATGGGAAAGGAAAATTGCAGTCTCTTTCATTGAAACTCATTTTAGCAGAAGCTCCTTTCCTACAATGGGGCTTGGATTTTATAGGATAAATACACCCGCAATCCTTGACTCAACACAAATGGATCTTGACTGCAACAGTTTATTTTACTAAGTATATTGAGGTTGCTCCTACCCAATAGGCTATAGATGATGTTATCATCTGACTCCTAGAAGACAATATCTTGTCCAGATTCGGATGCCCAGTCAAGATTATAACTGATAATGCAGCAGCATTCAAGTCTAAAAAGTTGGAAAAATTATGCAGTAATTACAACATTACCCTTGGTCGTTCTATGTCATACTACCCTCAAGGGAATGGATTGACCGAGTCTTTGAACAAAATCTTGGTTAGAATCATCAAAAAAATGTTGCAAGAAAATAAAAAGGCATGGCACACAAATCTCATTTATGTGCTATGGGCTGACAGGATATCCCCAAAGAGATCTATTGCCACATCTCCTTTCTAGATTATTTACGGTACATAAGCTATCTTTCCTACTACATTGGGATTGTCGGTAATGAAATTTTTACAGGAGCAAGAAGAGGAAACGAATGTCGGTCAGAGAAGAGAGTATGAACTCATCAACGTACAATAGACTAGAGAAAAGACCTTCAATAATGCCTAGCTACATCAAGACAAGATCAAGGAAGATTATGAAAAATGGACCAAGTCACATGACTTCAAACCTAGGGACTAGGTACTAATATGGGATGTCAGGAATGAAGATAAAGGTAAACATGGGAAATTTGATCACCTGTGGTTGGGCCCATTCAAAATTGTAGCTTTCCGCAGGAGAAATGCCTATTTGTTGGAAGAAAGTAATGGAAAAATCACCGGAGGAGGGCTTGTGAATGGCAGGTTCCTCAAGCATTACATTGTTTGAAAAATCATCACCCTGCCATTCATTGTACATAGTCTCTTTGCATTTTTTCTTTACATATGAAAGATGAAATAAAAACCAGCATGGTTGAAGCCCGAGGTGAAGGCCATGAGCTGTGATGAGTAGGTTTGGAGTTTGTGAATAAAGGTAAAAGGATTCAGATCACACACATAATATTACAGCCCAATGGGTAGGCACTTAGTCTACATTTCTTTGCTACCTCGCAGGGAGGATAGCATCCCTAGTTGGAGCCAATGTTATCACCATAATAATTTCTAGATGGTATCCGATCTTAAAAATTTTAGTGAAGGGTTATATCGCCACATAGATATGATTAATCAGAGGACCCTACTATGTCTGGCAATGTATGGAAAAAATAGCAGGGATGTAAAGAGAAACACTCGGTGGACCATCGATCTTTAAATCATCCAGGATCAACGGTTGAGGCACGTATCAGAGATTTAACTAACGCGAATATTAAGCAATCGAGGGTGGGTCAGGGAAAAATGTCATAGTTTCATTAGGGGATGTGTGGCGCTCATAGAGGTACATCGAGGGACAAATTAGCCTGACTAAAACCACTGCCTCCAACCCCCAATACCAAAGCTGCTAGGAAAATGTGGACAATAGATCCTGAAGCAGCCTGGATCAACGACTAAATCTTATATCAGTGATTGAAATAGCACAAGTATTAATCGATATAGGGTGGGCTAGGGAAAACTACCATGGTTCAAATCATGGGTGCATGGCACCCTTAGAGGCACATCAGGGAGAAAATTGGTCCACCTAAAACCATTTTCTCCAACCCCCGATGTTAATAGATACCTATAAAAGGAGGAACCCCGAGGCATTATTCTATGAAAATTTGAATCATTCAAACATTTGAAAATTTGGTGCAAATCTTCCAGTCGAATTTCAAAGCTCAGAACCGAACCAGACTCATGTTTTTCATCGCTTGATAGGTATTCTTCACCATGGCTTCCAATACTGTTGTTTTATCCATGAATAAACAAGAGATCTCCTCCAGGGAGGAAACCCTAATCAATAGAGATTTTGACATTTTTGAAATAGAGATAACGGTCTCACCCATTTTTGTGTATAGATCAAATTTATTGGACAATGTTCGAACACGCATACCTTTCCTTGAAGCATCTCAAGCATCCATCATCCCTTACGTCATATAAACAGTCTTTCCATTCCCCGAATTTGTAAGTTGGTGTGCAGAGAAATATTCTCAGGGAGAAAGATTCATTTTAAATAAATTAGGGTCAGAACTTCTATGTAAAGTAGATAGCCCATCACTTCGACATACTCTCAATATAGCATACACCTCCCCCACGATGTCAGAGCCCTTCGAGGAACAAAAAATTATCAAAATTTATAGAGAGTGTCCGCCCAAAGTTAAAACCTTATTTCTGCAGACCATAGTCAAGCATGAATGTCATTCAGAGAGTCTGTCATTACCGACCAGTGTAAGCGTCATGATTATCGAAGTCCAGTGGGTTTTTTCTCTACTAAGTCAAATTTTAGGGTTAAAGAATGACAAGTTTGTGGTAGAGGTCATGTTAGGTTTATTGTTGATTTTCTTTCTATCTGGTTAGTCAGTCTATGTCAGTTTTGATGAATTTATTGTAGATAATATACATCAACAGCTGGTTAACTTTAGCTCATTGAGGCACTTCAGATACTACACTCACTTGCTGAGAATGTTTCTAGAATCCAACACAACCACATTTCCTAAGACTTCTCTTAGTTTGAACGAGTGTAAAAGGATCACCATGATCATATTCATCAACAAGATTATGTCCAGGGTATGCAGTGTCATTTTTGGTTCAGATTTGTCGAGAGTTTTGGAAGAAATGAAAAGATCATTACAACCAAATCTAGAGAGCATGGTAGGAGACTGGGTTTTTTTCACACAATCTACTGTGATTTGGGTATATGGATACCAGGAAGGAACTTATCTTTTACCAATTTTTATGATGCTCAAGATATTTTCTTTGGAGTTTATAAGACAAGGAATTATCTCAGAGACTGAGCATTTTCTGAAAGCACACAAGGCTTCTAGTCTAAAATTTCCTTTCGTGGTAGGTCCCTTTGTGGTGAAGAATAATTCTTGTTTTCCCCATATTCAATTCAATCTTAGTGAATTTGGTTTCAGACAGTTTCAAGGGAGAATATATGATCCACATTAGATCATATCAAAGAGAAGATTGGCTAGTAGACAAGGTCCCTATGAACATGAACTTGTCGAAGGATTCAATGAGTTGGAAAATCTGGAGACCTGTGCAGAAATGGAGGTCACCATGTAGCATGATCAAAAAAAACAAATAGAACCAGCTCCTCAGCAGAGCCTAGCATAGAAACCTTCCCCTAAGTTGGTTATCAAAGCTCCTAAAATCAGCGTCTACAATAAGAGGAGTAGTTCAAAAGCACTAGGTACTAGTAGCCATCAAGACACTCTCAAAAGAATGAAAATCACATCATCATCTCAAGTAGTTGACCTGGAAGAAGAGGAGATAAAAGGGAAAACATGCATGGAGATGGTAGAGGCTACATCCAAAAATGAAGAAACTGGTACAGAAATTAGGCTACAAAACGAAAGTAGCACAAAGGTCTTCAGCAGCAAGAAATGCATATTTGGCCAGACACCTAGGTCAGTGTATCAATCTAAGGAAGATTTAATGAATCAATATGCTGTGAAGGGAAGTATGGAAAAAAATGAGATAATAGACGTTTTACCTGAAGTAGAAAGGACTTCTCAGCATAAGACTTCCTTACTCTCAGTTAGGGATGTGAAGAAAAAGACATTTAACATTGCAATTGCTAATGAAGATAAGGTATTCGATATCAATATGCACTATGAAAACATTGTTTCCCCTGACAAAGTAAAATTCCATAGGAATGTCAGTGACATGTTATATTCTGATTATCAGCGCTTGGCACTAAAAGTTGCAATATTAACAACATACGCATCAAAACTAGATGGACAACTGAAACAGGAAAAAGTGTCCAGCAAATCATGGATGGCACAGGTCAAAAGGTTAGAGTCTAAAGGTCCCCAGGGGTTGAAATATTCTTTGGATGAAAAGAAAAATATGATCCAAAGTCTAAAGAAAAGGTTGAAGATGTCACCTACAAATCATCCACAGACAACATAACTGACTGCATCAGAACAGGAGAAATAAACATTCAGACAAGAGGCACTCAATTACAAGGCTAAACTGTTGCAATTGGAGAAAGAAAAGGAGCATTGGTCACTAGAGAAGGTAACAACATCAGACATGGCAGTCATTGTACCTGCTAATACAGAGGCTGGATCAAGCATTGAAGGGTTAGTCCAAGCTATGTTTCAGGTGAGCTTAAAAATAGGTGAGATCAAGAGTCTCAAAGAGAACATGGAAAAGTTGAAGCAAGAAATGAAAGTGAAGGATTAAAAGATGGCTCAACTCCATGGAGAAAATCAAGATTTGCAGGAGAGAGTGAGCAAGATAAAAACCAAGTTAAAGGGAAAGACATTATTGCAGGGATCCAAACATGTAATATGGAATGCTATTACTGTATAGATTGCTAAATTCAAGGTCTATCTGACTTTTATCAACGACAAAGATAACATGGTTTCTACATCTCAGAAAATATGTGTTGTTCTAAATGAAATATTAGCAAAGAAGCTCTCAGAGTGGGCCCAAAATGCTATTGATTTACTGAATGTTGTACCAAATGCTAAACTTTAAACCATTGGTGTGAAAGACAGGATTACATTGATCATTTCAGCCAGGAAGATCATTGCCTAGCGCAACTTACTCATATCGGTCGAGAGCAAAGATATGCAAATGGAACACAACATACAGGAGTTTAAAGACGCTTTTGAACAATTCTTTACCAAAGGCCTTCCATCATTTTGGGATGGTAAAGGCTCATTATACAATTAAGAATACTATCACTCTCTCCTCATGCAATGCAGAATGGACCATTCTAAGTTCGAAGATTTGGAAGAAAGTCTGAAAGGCCCGAGTCTTGTAGAGTATTTGGCTACAGATTTTGAAGTTTTCAACAAGTTTAAAACAGTGAAGGTTGGCATGCCAACCATGTCTTATGATACATGCATTGACTTGGAAATTATGATTAAAGAGATTATGGACTAAGAGATCCCCTCTGATCCACAATAGAAAGAAATCGTGTGATTGGGTAAGACAAAGTGCAACTTCTCTGGAACCAACAAGTGATCTCCAGGTGTCACTAGTTTCGTAGATCCAGTAAAAGATAAGAGAGAGACAGATGGCGCAGAGGAAGTCAAAGAGTCAGATAAATTTTTCATGATTTTGAAACATTTTTTTTTTCTAATTATTGTAAATTGCTTCGTATACCGAAACCGTCAGTCAAGACTGTTATGGAAGCTGAAACATTTCAGATTTAGTTGTTTTTTATCAAATTGTATAAGTACTGAGAGACTTGAATTGATTAATGTTGGCAGAAGTGAAAGAGCATCTTTCGGTTGCATCAAACTCTATTTGTAAATTTTTTGAATCTGAATTGAATATAAATGCAAAAGATTTTGAAGTCTCTATGAAAATATTCTAATGGGTGGTGATATGAGCTTTGTTTCCTTTCATCGTATGTATTTCCTGTGACCTATCTTTCATTTTCATTTTCTTCTATTTAAATTGGAGAGTTAAAGGCCTAGAATTCATCATTTGATGCTCTTGTTTTAAGAAATTTAAACTCTGTGATTTTCTTCCTAACTAATTCATAATTCATTCCAGTAATGCTCTGATGAAGTTATTTTTTTCTCTATCTTCCTACACTTTATTTAAATTTAAGAATAACTTAGATTCATCGCCTCATTTATCCTTTATCCTCTGAAGAGTTCTATCAGTTGATGCATGGTTTTCATTCACTTTCAGAATTTTAACTCCATAGCCCTAAGTGTTCCTCCCCTTCCTTGCCAGCAATTTTATTTAAAAACCCCAAAACAAACCAAATCTAACCAATGATTTCCATAGATATACCCAGTGACACGAGAGAGCCCTCCATGAGTTGAGCAATCTAGTGCCTCAGCTCTAAAGTTGGTTGAAATAGTTACCTTTGTCGTTTGTCTATTCAGCTGGAATAAATTTACAGAGTGCTAACAGAGGGAAAATATTCATCTCTACATTTGTCACTCGGTTATAATTATATCAAATGCAGGAGCCCTTCTAGAATGAGGTTTATGTCCTTATGTTTCAAGATCATTCTAAATGTGGTGTTGGAATATTTGTATTTAGTTTGTAGCAAGGGAGCCAAGGGGGCTCACTAAATCTCCATGGACAGAATAATGTCTATATTTAATTCCTAGAAAGCGTTCTTTCTCATGCTTATATGGTTTCAAGGTAACTAACTCCTTTCTAACATTATATTAAACAATGCTACAGCCTTTCATTTTTGCATATCCATCAATTATGGTTGTGATAGTCACATAATTTGGTATTAGACCTATTTCAAACATTTCATTAAAGAGTACGTTTTCTTAAAGAAATCTCCTTTCCTTTATTTGTGGGACTATGATCACTTTCCTTAGCTTTATGGAACTGTGATAATACTCTCATGGTGAAGGATTATTCTATAGGGAATAAATAGAGGGTTTTCCATGTTAGAACTATGTAAATTTGTTTGGTTGATAAAACAAACAACAGAGGTAACCTACAAACCACTTTAGAGCTAGGTACTATCCTTCTTAAATCAAAGAGGGCTCTCTCATGTCACTTGGTCTTTAATAGATGAGTTTCATTTTACAAATCATTGGCTAGGTTTTGTTGTTTTGAAGGGTTTTTTATACTTTTGTTGGAAAGGAAGGGGAGGGACACTTAAGGCCATGGAGTAAAACTTTTGGAAATGAATGGAAGCACTGACTAGTCAATAGAACTCTCCAGAGGATAAAGGATAAATGAGGCGATAAATATGAGTTATAAATTGTAATTTGCAGAGTGTGAGAAGAAAGAAAAAACATATAATTGTATCAGAGCATTAAATAAATGAATTTTGACTTAGTTAGGAAGAAATTAACATAGTTTAAATTTCTTCAGCCGAGAGAATCACATGATGAATTCTAGGCCTTTAACTATCCAATTTAAATAGAAGACAGTGAAAATGGAATTTAAGCACACAGGAAATGCATAGGAAGAAAGAAGACGAAACTTAGACCACCACCATTAGAATATTTTCATGGAAATTTCAGGACATCTGCATGTGCATTCTATTCAACTTCAAAAAATTACATTCATGCTCCAATAGCTAAAAACATGCCCTTGCAGTTATTCCAACCCCTAATACATTTGGAACTTCTAATATTTATACAAGTTGAGTTCCTTCAGTTTGAAACTGATTACAATGATTGCAAAGAACCGTTTCGGTTTTGAAACCGATTACAATGATTACAAAGAAATGTTTCATTTTTTAAACCAATTACAATGATCAGCAAGAAAACATTTCTTAATTTGGATTCTGGCTCCTCTGACGTTTCAGTTTCTTTCTTCACCACTTTCTCTACTCTGGTCTTCCACGTGATTTTCCATGTTTAGTAACATTTGTACATCATCTACTAGGCCCTGGAAAACTGCACTTTGTCTTACCTAACCTAATTATTTCCTTCCATTGAAATTCAGAAGGAATATCATAATCTGTCATTTCCTTTATCAGAATTTCCAAGTCAATGCAAGAAGCATATGAAAATACTGGAAACCCAAGATTGACTTCTTTGAACTCATTCAGAATTTCAAAGTCTGTAATCAGATGCTCAACTAATGTAGCTCATTTCAGATTTTCCTCCATTGTTTAGAACATGGAATTATCCATTCTTCACTTAGTAAAACGAGCATTGTATTCTTCCTGATCATACAACTTTACCTTTGTTGTTGGGAAAAACACCCTACGGACTAGCAAACTAGGGTCAGACTTGCATGCAGATTTTGACTGAATAGAAACTACCTTTTTACCTACAACCCAAGATTTAAACCCCTTTTTCACAGTAAATGCATGGAAAAGGACCACCAACCTTATTACTGATGTTCGATGTAGATCCTCCGTTCTCTTCGATTACTTGCTTGTGTTGCTCCTTCCACAGATGACCTGCAATGAAGACAAACAAAAAATATGCATGCATGCTACTTCTATACTCAAGGGTTAGAAATAAAGAAGAAATTAATCAAACCATAGACAATTCATGCATTGGGACAGGAAAAGTATTATTTTTATTACTGAAAGTGAATCAACTTACAAAAAAGTTGAGACCGGCCACCGCTCCTTGAACCTAATCCTGGGCTCCTCTTCTTCTATCCTTCAACTGCTTTGCGTTAAGTCTCCTTTGGCATGAGGAAAGGATAAAGGGTTGGGACAATGGATTACATAAATGGGTAGAGTTTCTTTGCTATATTTTTTCCTCCTCCAAATGGTACCCCTACCCCTTCTTTTATAGGCTAGAAGGAGCTAGGGTTTTGGACGAACCCTTGGCCATGCATGGTCGGGAGTTTCAGTTAACTGACCCATAGCTTTTTTTTCCATCAACTTTCATTTTTTCGTGATTTGTTTGGTACACGCAGGTTGTTGTGAGTCAACCAGCGTGCACACGCGTGCAGTAATGGGTTAGAGCACGTGGGACACAAGAGTATTTTCAAAGAGTTGTTCAACAAATTTTTGGAAAAGAAGGGATATGAATTGGCTTGATGTCAGGTAAGCATGTGTGGTGCAATTTAGGGTTATAACAGATGCCCCCTAATGTGTGAGGTCAGAAGAGCATTTGATGGTCGAAATACATTACCAATCTTTACTGATGTGCCAAACAATTGAGCCCAAGGATCAGGAACCAGGAGGTGTCGTCTGCAAAATAACAAATGTCTCACCGAGGTGGGCATACCCATGCTCGGGATAAAATAGAACCATGGCTACCAAATCAAATACGTTGTAGATCCATGTCAAATAACTATAAAGAGCAGTCGTGATTAATACACAATGGAGCTACATCTCGAAATCAGAAAGATATACATATAGAGTATCCATCTTCCAGAAGCTGATTCGGCCTGATGGTTGTACTTCAGAGCTTAAGAAACAACTTCAAAATCTTCTAAAACTCAGGTAGGAGTGTAATATGAGTGTACGACTGCACTACCCAGAGGTCTTCAACGGCTTGTCGGTTATGGACTTGATAATCTTGATGATCGGACTGAAGGCTTCAATGATTTCGAACAAGGACTTGATTGGATGTTCAGGATGGCCAGGTATGCAAACAAGAGACATATTGCAGAGTGGCCAACTCAGGCTTAGTGGCAAACATCCCTTGGATAATAGCATGACAAGTGATAAGACTCGGGCAACATATATGTTAATCATAAGTCTACGAAGCAAGAGGCAACACAAACTCTCCATATGTTTGGAAGAATAACCAAATGGTGGAGGACACAACTCTATATAGCGAGAAAAGATTCCTAAGGTCATACTACATCCCATAGTCTGATGATCAAATGGATAGATGTGCTTTATCCAAGGGCGACTCATCATGCTGCCAATAAAGAAAATACTTTTCCCATCCTCTTTTTGGGGTATATTTGATTTTTTTTTTTCTTTTCAATAATTTTGGAAAAAGAATAAAGGAATATTATGTTACAATGGAGGAACGAGTACTACAAACATATGATCTCAAGGCACAAGGACAAGACTGATGTTCTGGTAAAATGATACTCGGGGAAAATCCTCCGGTGGCTAAAGGTGTTAAGATGCAGAAGCAAATTAACACAAGGCTAGTGGATAAGGTATGCAAATGCGGTTGATAGAACACACAATGGTAACGTCCTTCAATGTAAGTTTAATGAGCCCAGAAAAGGTAAGCTTGGTTGTTTTTCATATTTAGAGAGTCTGAAAAAGCATAAAAGGAGACTCCGCTGGGGTACCTTTTTTGACAATATTCTATTCGGTTCGAAAAAGGGATAAACTAGCACCGATTAGACATCAATTCAAAACCATTTTAACGAGTGTGACAAGGACAAGATCACTCGGCTATTTTTCCACTTTTAAGGAGTCTCAAAAAAGATTAACTATGGACTCCTTCAGGAATATTCTTCTGGACTAATTTAACGAGTGTGAAAGAATAAGGTCACTCGGCGATCTTTTCAATTTTAGGGAGTCTGAAAAGAGCTTAACTATGGACTCTGTGGGGGTTTATTTTTCGTAAATTTAGTCCCTCAAGCCCGAAAAAGAAATAAAATTATACCTGAGAGTACTCTTATAAAGAATGGGAATTTGATAGAATATACCTTTGTTCGTACAGTTGACTGTCCGGACTGAAAAAGGGGTAAACTACTGCCGGACAGACGTGACTTCAAATTTCATTTTAATGAGCATGAAAGGCCACAAGATCGCTTGGCAATCTTTTCATGTTTAAAGGGTCTGAAAAGGGCTTAAAAGAAGACCCATTTAAGGAACGTTCTTCTGGACCAATTTAACGAGTGTGAAGAAACAAGGTCACTCGACAATCTTTTCATCTTTAAGGAGTCTAACAAGGGCTTAAAGAAGACTCCATAATGGTTACTTTTCTCAGTTAATCCGGACGAGATCGAAAAGCATAAATGCAGTCTCACCAGATGTTGCTTTCGGATCTCAAAGCGAGCTTGAAAAACAACAAAGTTAGCTCATGATAGACTCTTTGTGGGTCGATGCCTGGCATCTCCTCGGGGGATCTGTATGCTCCGACGAAAACATTGTCTATGACGCCAGGGGTTCTGGAGATATTGATAGATATTGTTTCAGCAACGGTTGCCATATTACCCTCAGCATAGATCTTATGTGTAGCTAAGGGATTAGTAGGACAAGACCTATCTCTAGTCATAATCACGGTGAATTCTCCTGCTTTGATTCGGCTTAACTTTGGGAGGAAATATGATCTATGATGAAGATCTTCTCAAGGTTTTTCTGGACTAGTCATTGCTTCTATTACTACTTCGTCAGAAGGCAAGACTAAGTCTAACAAATCGCCGTTAGAGAGAGAACCCTGAGCCCAAATACACTCTAGAAGTGGATCTAACTCTTGTGCAGGAGTCATATCAGGGTTAGCTGAAGCTTGCTAGACTAAAGAGTACGCTACCTCAGTGGTAGACAAGGGCATGGACATGCTTGAGTGCCCTGTCTCATCCATCGTGGCTAATTGTAATGTCCCCCACTTCTTAGAGAGGTGAGGAGGAGATACTCTTCTAAAGAATGAGAATTCAATAGAGTATTCCTTTGTTCGTACAGTTGACCATCCGGACCGAAAAACGGGTAAACTACCGCCGAATAGACGTGACTTCAAATTTCAGTTTAACGAGCATGAAAGGTCACAAGATCGCTTGGCAATCTTTTCATTTTTAGAGGTTCTGAAAAGGGCTTAAAAGGAGACCTGTTTAAGGAATGTTCTTTTGGACCAATTTAATGAGTGTGAAGAAACAAGGTCACTTGGAAATCTTTTCATCTTTAAGGAGTTTGAAAAGGGCTTAAAGAAGACTCCATAATGGTTACTTTTCTCA